>PDND01000231.1:0-41510 GCA_002572855.1 [Emmonsia] crescens
ATTAGGGGGGGCAGAGGCGCCTCCTCGCCCCCTCATTAAGACGTCGGCGGCGTTGTCATATGATATGCAGTTCTTTGTTCTCTAGGAGGAGTATTTAAGAACGGCCTAGGGGTGATGTCATATAGCATTAATCGTGCGGGGTTGGGAGGGGGTGCCGCCTCGGCGGCTTGGCGGGATCTCGTGAGCGCGACACTACTATCCTCGGGGTGGCTGCTATCCTGGGACGACTGCTAACCCCAGGGAGACTACTATCCTCGGGGTGGCTACTAACCCCAGGGAGACTGTTAACCGGCAGATGTGCTTGGTAAAGGATAACACTGAGGTTCTCTTGCATCTAGCAATGAAGTCTGTGCAGGCCAAGTCTACAGCTGAACAGTCTCAGGCCTGCTTTCAGCCTCATGTTTTGCTTTCTCTGCTCTGGGAATCCTAGTTGCTCGCTGAAGGACTGCATTATGAAATATACAACACTCAGATCACTTACAAGGCATTTTCTACAAAGTCATATCAACCCTCCATGGCCGGCCACTGGGGTTGAGTGCAATGTTTGTGAGGAGAAGATGCTTTCAGCCAAATCTGCTCTTCTAGACCCTGCAGAAAAGGCTCATGAAACTGTTATACAGAGTCACACTCAGAAGAAACTGGCATTAGAATATTAACAGAGCTTAGAGAACTAGCTTTATACAATAGAATATATATTTATATATAATACAAGAAGTTGTGGTTCTCACAAATCATGATCATTCTCACTTTTACTCTCTTACTCAAATGCATACTATATCAAAATATAAATACAAAGCAAGTCACACTATAATACACTATTAATATATACACTGAATCTGTATTAGTTTACAATATCTGAGTTATTTTTCATATCTTGAAATATTTCAATCATGTTTTAGAATATATTAAAATTTTCTTTCTTTCACTCAGCACTGTTCACTGTCTGAAAAAATAAGTTATTATATGTAACAAGGCTTAGTCGGAGCTAGCACTAGTATAGGGCTAGTTCCCTCTTTGGGCTAGCGCGGCGAAGAGATTGGACATTGAACCTCATCCTGCATATCCACGGATTCCTACCTTCTATTCTATTCTAGATAGTGGCGAGTTCTATCGGATATATGGAAGCTATAGAAGCTATGCGTCCGATTAGAATACGAATAGCTATTTAACCCCTGTTGAACTCTACGTGTGAGAGATCAACGGATCGTTCTGATATAATTTAATATATACGTTGAACCTTAACTCCCCGCCGTATCCTCCACGAATTAGCTACGAATCTACCGTATTCTCAATAGAGTACTAGACCCCCTATAGCAGGAGATCTCACTAGCAAGAATCTTCTGTTACATTATAATCAGTTAATATAAGAGATTAAGAACTGATAGCTTGATGTGAAATGTCTTCAGTAATTCTAAGAAAGTTACTCTTCTCACAAGTGAGACTCATTTATCATTCCTTGTTTTACAGCTGTCAGCTTTTCAGTATTTATATAATTTCATTTCTCAAATCGCTCAACAGTGCTTCTCTTCTCTAAGTTATTATAGTGAATGCATATTCAGAATAGAACTCAGAAGAAGAACTTCAGATTATACATAAAATAATACTTTTTACTATATAAGATATAAATAATTATGAACACTCTTGTGTCAGTCTTGTTTCATATGTCAGAGAAATCATTTCATTGTATCTTGATCACTAGATCAAGATTAATCAGAAAGACAGATTATGAAGAATTATTCTTATTCTCATTTATCATCAGATTCTGAGAGAAAACATCACACTGAATGAGATCAGTCTTATCATGAAGTAACATGTATTCTTCAATACAGTAAGTCAGCTCAGTGAGCAGAACACTCTTCAAGCTACTCTGATAGATTGATTTCTCATAGTTCTAGATAATGATGCAGCGATGCACTTGATTTAATTGAGAGATCACTGACTGAGCTCGGCCTGGTCACTTTCAACTTGTGCCACATCAGCGTGGTAAATACTCAACACAAAATGGCTTCCTTCTGACTATCAAGAGAATTCTTCAGTCAAACAATAAATAGTTAGATAACCTCTAGCTAGCCAAGAATATATAGAATGGTACAGAAGCTTGCCCTTCTGCTTTACACGCTGAATCAACCATGATTCCCTTCATACTTCACATCTCTATGCAACTGAGTTTTTTGAAGGATCAACACAAAAGAGTGTTGAGGTCAATGAACCCCAGCCCTCAGTGCATTGACCTCTCTCAAAACACTATTTCATAGGCGTGTTTATTTTGTAGATTCAAAGCAGCACCTTGCAGATACGTCTTAGAACCAAGGAAACAAAGACAATGTACCCCAGCCTAGTCACTTCATTTTGCCCAATAGCAACAATTGCGACGAAGGTCTACGTCATAGTTAAAGGAAATGATTTAACTAAAAAGATGTAGTCAAATAAAGTTTATATACAGGAAGAGAAATGAAATGGTGGTTCTCCAGCGGATTTCTGGTTAACCATTTGTTAAGCCCTGCTGAGGACACCTTACATCCTCACTACTTCGAGTTCTCTCTGGTCATTCTCGAGTAGCCTGGCTGGTATTGAATTATGAGTTAGATGCATCCTTCCGGCTCTGAGAGCTGGCGCTCATGGCCGGTTGAGAGGTGGGGAGGACCTGCTTGGACTGCTCCCTCTGCTTCATCTTGCTATAACCGTAGACAAGGCCGCTGAAAAATCCCAGGAGGATAGCCGAGACGCTACCAAACGTGACGGGAGCATCAAAAAAACAATGCCGCTGATGGCGAGCGGGAGCTTGTTCAGATAACCGACGAACGAGTACGTAGTCGACGAAGTCTTGCGAATGCACCAGGCAGACGGGTACGAGATGAAGACGGCACCCAGGCCAGAATAGAGCATGCCAATCACAAGGTTGTTGCGCGACTCGGCAGGGAAGTTCTTAGCCAGGTTGGCCGAAGACCAGTCCTCGGTGACTAGGGAGCAGATAATGATGATAGGGAGGGAGAGCAAGTTATTATAGGACATGGTGGCCGGATCCAATCAGTTTTAGTTGCAACGCCTGGTAGTTAATTAAAAACTTACTGTCCCAGTCTTTGAAGTTCAGCGAGGTGATGAACTTGCGTGTGCTCAGAACGTACCAGGCAGTGCAGATGATGTTGAGCCCCATCCACATGTAACCAGTGTTCAAGGTTGAGATAGCGGTGGCAGTCTCCACCGAGTGCCCAACGCCATTGAGGGCAGCCTGGATATCAGCCCACGCAGCAACGACGGAGCTGAGCACCATGAAGCTGAATGACAGCAGAAGCAGCAGGGTGATGTTGCCGCCGAACCACAGAACCTCACCATAGGCGATGACAATGATAGCCAAGTTCTTGAAGATAGTGTATACTGGAACAGATAGGAATTGAAGCGACTTGGTGCTGGTGTAGATCATGCCGACGAAGAACACAGACACAGGGAGCCCTGATTCAGTGTTAGCACAGCCGGGAATTGCGCGAGCGACAGTTGGCTGTCGCAGACATACATCTCTTGGCCTTGCTGCTTTTCAAGGCAGCAAGATTAGGGATCAAACCCATCTGCTTCGAGACCAGAATAATGAATTGCAGCTGTGCAAATAACAGCCTATCAAATAAGTGTCAGCTGCAGGGTATTGATGTGGTGCGGGAGTGTCGCGGCGCATACCTGAATGGCCAGATAAAGAAAGTTCAAGTTCCAGGATGAACCTGAAACAACATACTTGTTCACAACTGTCATGCTGATTGAGGAGAAGCAGTAGCCCAGAACAGCAGCACCAGAATTGTTCTCGAGTTGGGAGAGAATGCCACCCGTGCCGCTATCGACGCGAGCCCGGTGATGGGGTGCAGGCTTCGGCAGAAAGCTCTCCCGCTCACTGAACTCCTCATCCATCCTGCTCATCTGGAGATCCTTGTTCTTCTTGTTCGACATTGTGGTTTCGCCGTGGGATCGAAAGGTCCAAATTGAAAGGCTCGAGGCTGGCTATCCCACAGGATGGTGGGGATAAGAAAAAAAAAACCTCTCTGTTAGCTTAGGGAGGTGTTGGATCAAGAAAATGGGCTCAATTGTAGATTTTAGGTAGTAATAGACATGGTGTATATACATGAATCTAGATAGTCACCTGGGAGCGGCATAATTGATTCTCCACCCCTGGACCCCCTTTTCTTACCTTAATATTAGTCCTGGAAGTGGGTTAACATATGTTTGGAAAATAAGAGGTTATCCCCCCGGGCTTACTCACTACGGCCCCTACTAACTAGCATTTCTTTCGTATCCATTTTATCATCCAACTACAATTGCTCGTTTATACTCACTACTTGCTAGCTTCTTGGCTCGCACATTCTATTTCTATAAAAAGCCCTATAATTTGTATGCAACTAGCTAGATAGATAGTGGTGTGGTTAAGTGTAATCTTGTTACATATGAGATCTATTCTTGAGACAATACTTCATATCTAACTCTTTGAGATATGAAAATAAAAAGTCATTCTGTCAAAAGATCATTGATTTATCTAGCACTTCTGGTAGCACTCAAATGTTGAATTGATATAGTTGTTTTGCTAATCTCATTCAAAGATAGAGGGTCAAAAAAAAACATAACCGTGTTACACTAAAGATGGAACTGTTTTTTCTCAGACACTATACAGAATGATTTAGAGAATTTACTTAAATAGGTTTAGTTCATATTAAAACAGACTTAAGTGCGGGATATTCTGATTGATTGATTAGAACTTGTTAAATCAGCAATGAATGAAATCATTCTGCGAAAAGCGTCTGAGCTAGTTGATATAAGTTTTAAGAGCGTGTGAGGCGCTCTCTCTCTCACTCTTCGAGAACAGCAGTTGCTGCTCCTCAGTAGTTAACCCACAGTTCCTTTTAAATTGTTTGAATAGACCTCTTGTGCACGGGGTTTTTAGCCCAGTAATAAGCAAGCTCATTACATGATTTTTCTTATTAGTTAGTATAGACAGTTTTCCACATATTCTTGAGATTAAGTGGTGTATGAATAACAACAATAATAATATATTCCCTACTATACAGACTGTTACAGAGAGAGTATTTAACTCTTTAAAAAATAGAGGGGAAAAAGAGTATGAAAAATAGTTGAGAGTATTAGTTTAGCTATTGAGAATTTGAGATTGCATGATTCATTGAGAGAATGAGAGTGAGTGATATCACAACAATTCAATTCATCATTCATATTTGAAAACTCAAAGATGAAGTTGAATTCATGAACAAAGCAAAGTTATATACAAATTTCAGCTTTCAAACCCTTTTCTTAAAGACTTAAGCACAATATGGCAGACCGCGTCCATCATTCAGACATCTCCCTCCACATTTAGCTGATAATACCCATCTTCCTTCAGAACAGACCTGAATTTCAGTGTTATATTCATCATAGAAGTTACATCTGTAGGTGCCAGATTTGCATGCTAGATTATTGAGATTTTCAGTCAGCTCAGATGTGTTCTCGGTAGGTGCAGCCAATGCGAGTGGTGCAAAGAAAAGAGTCAGAGCCGTGAGTTTGCTGATCAACTGCATGTTTATTCTAAGTATCATGTTAGTTTTGATTATTCTGACATGGAATGTGACAAGACAAAAAAGAGCATAAGCTAACCTTTAAAAGATATGTTTGTTTTGTATATATAGTAGCAAATAGTCTTTATTTGAGCTTTTTGAGGATTGGAAGACAAATCTATAAAAGTTGTTGTCAACAACATTGAACACATACAAGGTAATAGCAAGTTTAGAAAGAAATGAGATAGAATCTCACCCGAATTATTTCAAATCAGAGAAGATGTTTTGTGAGAGAATAATAGAAACAGAAGAGAGAAAAGGTCTTCTGGCTTCTTTATCTATCATTGAGGAAATGAGCTTTGTAAATATTTTTCAATCATAACTCTCAAGTAGAGTCCAGACTGCAGCACCCAGTGAGGGCTTTTCTGAAATAGAAGTTAGATCCTAGTCATTTCAGAGTCAGCCAGAATAATACGGATATAAGGTAGCAAATATCTTGTGCCAGGCCAGTGATGTTTTTGAGCCGATTTTTTTTCGCTTGATTCATCGTTTAATCGCGTCCTCCTGCCTCTCATTTAACCTCTTGTTACTGGCACCTTCGCAGTATTCGGATTCCTTCCCTTGATGCGCGCTCGGAGACGTTGATAGTGGCAGTATTTTGAATTTTGAATATTTTCGGTGGGCAGCGAGGGCTTGCTGGATACGCTCTTCAATATTTTCTTATTCAACATCGTGGTGGCTATTACATAATTAATTAATGAAGGTGAAGATTAAGAAATTACGAGATTTTTATCCTATCAGTGTTTTTGTCGTTTTGGTGTGGCACACTAGATGTGAGTGAGTGAGCAGCGGCACGAATAGCTTGAGCAAGCTCTTCTATCACATCCTTGTTCTGTCAATGTCTGAAGTCTGGATGTAACCTACCTACTGCAGATGCTTCCTGAGTGTCCCGTAACCGGGCCTCATACTGCGTACAAGGGTCTGACTAGAGGTTGAAGCTGAGAGGCAGCTTACATATTGTCTAGAGGTGGTTGGGGTGAAGTTGCTTGGGAAAAAGCATTTCTCGCGGCCTGCATGGCTATTGAGCCCGCTGAAGCTGCTGCATGGGTCCCGTTGGCAACAGGTGGAGCTGTGGGCAGTGAGGTCGATCGTGGTGGAGGTGGTCGGGGTGCGGCAGCTGTTGGAGGAGGTGGGGGAGGAGCAAGTGGTGCGGATGAAGGCTGATAAGTAGTACTCACCAACCACCACATGAAATGAGTGATAGAGACTAATTACATACTCATCTGCCCTTGAATGAAGCTTTCCCTCAGAGACTTCGAAATGTGAGTGATTGGCAGAGCTCTAAAATTGCAACAACAATTCAGCTATTGAAGTTTGAGTATGTCTTATTAAGTGTGGTTACTGTGGTACTGCTGCAATCAATCATATCCGAACTTCTGAAGCTTGCACAGATGGACTTGGAGCTGGTCCACAGAAAAGCGGAGGTTAGAACTCGACGCCAGTCTGATATAGAGCTCGTACATTAGTTATTCGACCAGCCCGATGGCCGAAGGCCGAAGGCCAAACTAGAGTGACAACTCCGAACTAGGCACGGACGTAGGGCTATGCAGTATGTAGCACTCACTACTCCGCAGATATTAGAATATGTAAGTAAAAGTAACTATTAAATTGACTTTTTGAACAGGGGTTAAAAATATCTAAAATTATCATAAAACTTATAAAAATCTCTATATAAGAGGGCTTTTCTCATGCTTTTAATCTCTAAGAATCACAGATCAGAATTTTCCAAGTTCAATTCTACAGGTGAGAAGTTTTCTATTGATTTAACTATTATCAGACTTCAAGTTTATTAATCTATTTTCTATCTAGATTTCTACCTGTGAAAGCTTAAACATCTGAGTATTCAATATTTAGAACAAGTACTGAAATTTCATATCAAGGTTAGCTTCTTTTTTATTTCACAATATTTTAATATTTCATTGAAATAATATGAGTGTTTAAATCTAATATCATGACAAGCAGAATCGACAATGCAGCTCAACACCAAAATCATGGCTCTGGCCCTGCTCTTTGCACCGCTTGCATTGACTGCCCATGCGGAATCTACTGTGGATTTACGTCCTGTCTGTTCGTCTGGCGCCTATAAATGCCATTGCTTATATGGTGGTAATAGCTGCTGGGTTGATGTCTGTAATGCTCTTGGACAATGGCAGTTTTCAGCTCGTTGCAGGGATCGACCCAGTCCAGAGGGTCCTAACAGTTGCAGAGATGGCCCAAATAACACTGCCTTCTGTATTTAGAGGAGAAATGAAGGGTGTACCTTGACTTCAGTTATACTGTATATAATCAGCTTCTATTCTGTGTTTGCACTTACACAGTGAATGTTAAGAGATTGATACTTAAACTGTCAGCATCTTCCTGCTTACGCCCGCGACCATATGTAACTAGCTAGAATAGTAGTGGTGTGGTTAATATAAGCGTAATCTTGATACATATGAGATCTATTCTTGACCAATCATTCCGACAAATCCACAAGCGAACCACAAGCGAACCACCCACCATAATGCATACTCTTCGAATTTGAAGCTATTCAACCCAGCTAAATTAATTATGTAATACCGCATCCACTGCATTTTGGCGGTGGGCGCATACGCTGTGAAGCCTCCGGAACAGCTATATCTACAGCAGCTCTACCTATTTCCATACCACTTCTTTGGCCAGATTTAAGTATGAAGGTCAAATGGCCAGATTAATTTTAGGACCCGTTCGTCTTTTAGCGGCTCGTCATAGTCTAGATCCACATTTGTCAATATAGCACTCAACATACCGTCAAATACTTCCCTGTGGACTGATTTACAGCGTAGTTGTTTCCCAGTCCTCTGGAGGCTAGACAGGTCGTTTCAAATTCTGGGCCGCTACGAAAAGCTTGTACTCGCGCTACACCCCCACTAACTGCTACTAAGGCAGTTAGTGGGGGTGTAAGGCGGTTAGTGGGGGTGTAGCGCGAGTACGGAGGTGTGGAATAAGTCCTTGCACACACTAGAAATCTATATGGAAATATAAATACCGGGGACAAATAATTCCACTCCGAAATTGCAATGTTGAGGTGACTCAGGCCTATAACTCATGCATTGATTAGTGCCTGATTAACTAAGTTCTAGGCATATTAGAAAGGCTTGAGCCCTAAATCATCTTGAAATTACCTAGACAAAGAGTGTAACTACTTTACCATCTAAATTACTAGCGTGTGCAAGGACTTATGTTCCACACCTCCGTACTCCTCCCATGATCCGCTAGTAGGTAGGAGGTATGGACTGGAACCTGCAAATCCTAACTCTTTCCAACTTCGAGAAATTTCAATTAGCTCATGGCGAAAAGCCACAGCGTCGTCCCTCCATGTCCTGTAGCTGTAGCGAAACGGTCGAAAAAGGTTTTCATCCATCAGCCTGGGTCCAGAAAGTTTTGGCGTCGAAAATTGAGAGCAAACTTCAAAGGTTTTGGCGCATAGGCCTCCAGGTTCAGTAGGCATAGTAAAATCCGGTACATCATCCGCATGCCAAAAGGCCGACTCGATACTAGCCGATTGCCAATCAATAATACCAGTTACAATAGCATCTTCTGACACAAATATGTTCCGTTTATTTAGATCGGGGTGGAATAACACTGGAGTAGCAGCGGACTGGATCTGAGGACCTGCAGACATTTTCTTCAGGACAGCGTGGGCGTATTTCAGGAAGTTGAGATGCGCTTGAACATATCCATGATAAAAGGGTCGCTTCTTAAGCTCAGAATCAACCGGCGGGGTCCGTGAAAGACCAGCATCAAAAGATTAATCCCTAGTTCACTTGTAAGTAGGCTGACCAGAGTGGTAAAGAGCCTTAAGAACTTACATGAGCCATGAATAGGTTTCGTGTTATGATAATACCTTGGCTCGCCAACATTGAAATCCCAATACCGAGGTCCGCAATTGAGCCCGATACAAAACACCTCATCCAAAGGGTGTTTGTGGTCAGAATCTAAGTGGGCTGTCGACAAAGTACAGGCTACTGAAAGCCGGAAACCCTATGTCCACCATCTCTTTAATCTTCCGATAGATCGCATCTATGAATCTGGCTTGCTGATCACCCGCCATATTTGGCCATTTATTGTGTAACTGAACACCGGTGGCGTGTTCCATGATGATATATTCACTACCAATGGTATTTGTGGAATCATTGGTCCAGTCGAGGATTGACAATATAGGGATACTGGTCTTTGCTTGTACACGTACATGTACTATGTGCGAGTCGGTTATTAGTTAGTTGTGAGTACTTTGTGGACTTTTACAAACTTAATTGTGGCAACTTCAGAAGCAGTGGCTAATTTCGGCGGCCCAACCATCGAGAATGGAAGCCTAGTCACGACCCGTTTGGCATTATTCAAGGTGAAAATAAAGACCCGGTTGAAGCCTCCTTCCGTCCTCTGGCAACACGGAATCCACTCAGCTCCTGAACATAGCTCAAGAGCCCTCTGGCAAAGGGCGCTGAAGTTAAATTTGAGGTAGCGCGAGTCCGTCTCTACCTTATCGTGACAAAGCTACCGGCCGCCCGTGTAAGTATACCTTAGTAAGCGATTTAATTGATAAAGGTTGTAGGAAACGGAGACTAACAGGGAGCCGACGTTGGATTCATTGCATGCCCTGTGAAGTGTTGTGCACGATGGCTAGACGGCAAATGAAGTCTCGGATGTACGGCGGCTAGAGGTGTTCGTAACGATTTGGATGCAAGATATGCATAAAGGGAATGACGAGTCGAATAACAAGCCGCCCACAGCTGACGTGTTACTGTAAAAACCCGCCGAATGTCTATTTGATAAAGTACTAGGATGTGCTTCTCTGTAATGGTTGTAATGGATATCTGCGCTCCAATATGCAAATGAATGAGACCGAACTGCAACAGTTCCTTTCGCTTCATAACTTCCTTGGCAAGAGCCCATTTAGCGGCATTGTAAAAAGCGCCCTATTTTGAACCTAGTATACGGTCCGTAGGCTATTAGATAAATGGCCAAAAATGACCATCGATAGTTAGGATGAGCGATAGCTCCGGGCTTTCCGGACTGAAGAAAAGGATATCTGACAATCTGTGCAGTAGGAATGATAATCTGGATCGTGCTGGCAAGCGCCCGTCGATCGATAAAGGATCTGCTGCGAGGGCTGCGTTTAAAATTTTGAGAATAAGTGTCCGCGCCAGGTTTATCGCTCCGGAACGGGAGGGGAAGAGCTTTTCTGTCAAGAAATGGGGATGCTGATCGAGCTTGTGCCACACCTTCATTTGCTCCTCAGTAAATGTGTCCCACAACGTGATGCGAGATGGAACAAGCAAAGGTAAGAAGCATATTTTTAAAACTGTCGCTTTATTTTCGGAGCGTATCCTCAAGTCTCCTCTTAAACCCCGCCGAGTCATTTCTTCTGGGAAACGGTTGACCTTGCGGAACCTCCTTTCCTAAGAATTTACATAACGTTTCCCAACCGGCTTCAACTTTCTACTCCAGCAACCGCTCCGAGGGGATAAGGCCTCGGATCATTGCGGAATGCTCTTGATTTATCCACTTTCCGCAGTTGCTTAATCCCGACTGTAATGAAGAGTCAGAGCACCCGAAGAGCCGCAGCAAAATAAACCGCTTATAAACATGCCAACCCCACCAGAACTCTCTGATAAACCAAGAAAACAACCATGCAACCCATTTGTCGTCTACCTCGTGACAGAGATTCTTAACTGCACTTGCATGCCATTTATCCTCTGTCTCAGTTGGCCCGTCGAAATCCCTGCAGTCACCACGGAACGCAGTTCCAGCCGTGAATGGCGCAGTATTGAGAAGCGAGTGAGCTTTGGTGTGGGTATTTAAATAGGCGTGCTTTCTTTCTTTGATTCCTTCCCTTCGTCTTCTTCATTTTCTCACCGACTCTTCCTGCTTGATTTCCTTCCCCTCTGGCGGTATGGCTACCACCCGCAGCAAAACCAATGCTCGTAATATCAACATGCGTTCATCGAGAAGGGTGCTCATGCAACCTTGAACCAGCTGCGTCGACGCTCTGATGCGTCGCCCCGTCCCCGCTCTCGTCGTCCTAATTCTATACAAACTTGAGGGTCGAAGTCCGATAGATCGAGGCTGATCGAGGAGGATGGGCGAAATGGTAGCTGAGTTGTGCCTTGTGTAGATCACTAATCATCCATACTGAAGCAGCCGCCGAACTGGGGGATGATGCATTGATGGGGGAGGACCAACTCAGAACTGTTCCTGGCTTCACCCCCATGCCATATCGAGCGCATGGACATCTCGTTTCCAATCACCCTGAACAAAAACACCCAACACGAAGCAAGATTCGAGACACAACTGCATGCTGGCGATTCTTGCCAGAGGGCGCAGCGAGGTGGGCGTCGGATCAAGCAAATTTGGGCTCTCATCCAGTTAATTTTGACCAGGTGGAAGGGACAATCCTACACCAAATCAGCACTTGAACTAGTCGTCCCCCCCCCCCCCCCCCCCCCCCCCCCCCCCCCCCCCCCCCCCCCCCCCCCCCCCCCCCCCTCCCCGACGCGCCAGGAAGTCGAACCGACAAACGACCCTTTCCTCCAGTCAATAAGGCCGTGGGACAATGGCCAAGGGACAAAGGGCTGGCATGCAATGGACAGGCCGAGCTGCACCCAATGCCAACCATCTGTGCTGGAACCAGCGCAAAAGTGCACCTGGCTTCATATCTGTGCCATATCGAGCCCATGGACATCTTGTTTTCAACCACTCTAAACAAAAAGACCCAACACAAAGCAAGATCTGAGGTGAACCTGCATTGAGGCTTATCATTTTGCAATACACATACTCATGAGTACAGCTTGGCAATCCCAGAAGGGCTTTATACACAAGAGCAAGATGAAGTAAAATGTAAAATGCTGCTTGTGCTCTGCTCCTATCATTCTTTGCCACTACACTACCTTGGTGTAAGTGTTTTATCCCCATTAACTGCAAATGTGATAGAAATTTATTTTGTACAGATATATCACTCAGACCAGTCAATTCTCCCCTCAACCCTCCTGATGTGCCAGGAAGTTGAACCGGCAAACTACCAGACCCCTTCCTCCAGTCAATAAGGCGAGGGACAAGGGGCTGGCATGTAATGGAAAGATGGAACTACACCCACAGCCAATCAACCTATGCCCCGAAATATCATCTTAGGCAGCTTAGAAAAAGATAAAGAAGCACACACTCTTCCCAGATTTCCCACATATCATCGTAACCTCGCTCAACACTAGGCTCTAAGCTTTTGAGAACTTGCTTCTCACTTAGATTAGACTTGTCTGGATTGAAGCCAGCTTCTCTGGCCCGCTGTTCCCTTATTTCACGAGTGATCCTCTTCCCCATCATGTAGAATTTCGCGAGGTAAGAAATAAATCAAGAAATAAACCAAGAAATAAGCTTCCTCCGTTGATTACAGACTCTTCAGGAAAAAAGACAAGTGGATGCAGAATGTAGATTTTGACAGCAAAGCAAGGCAGAGCTGACTGAAAACATACAAAGTGAAAAATAAAGAAGGAAATTTGGATGTGGGTGACAGCGTCTCAGCATCTCTTTTACCACAGGCGGCCTCATCCCAGTCTCCATTGGCCAGCTGAAAAGAAAATCGCCGCATCGCGTAAACTTGACAGAAGTGAAGAGGTATCATATCACACTTCGTCTTAGCGGGTGACCGGTGGGGAGAACCGCGAGGCCAGTGAGGCGTGGTGAGTGAGGGAGGGTGAGGATGAGGAGGATATACCAGCGCGCTAATCCGGAGGTGGAAAATCCAAATCTTCCATAAACTACCATTAAATTTAGCGGCGGCGGAATTGGCTGTGTTATTCAGGCTAGGTTGGCCTAACCTTGGAATCTATTCCTGATAGCTCCCGACCGACCTGGGCATCTTCAACATCTTCCGTGGCTCAAAACTCAATCAAGGCTCCGCCTTCGCATTTAGATGTCATGATTTGTAGCCGACGCGCATTCTGCACCCTCTTAAATCCTTTCATGCCGCCTCTAACTGCGCGTTTCAGGGGAATCCAATTCCAATCCTGCAACCAGCGGATTGTGTTCACGCCAAGAAACAAGTGACCAATTATGGGAATGTCGACCAGCATAGTTAGGACTAATGCCAAATATATGGTCGAAATTCCTACTAAGGAACCTGAGGGGGGCTTGAAGCTGGGTACAAAACTAGTTGGTCAAGCTGGGACACAGTATCAGATTGATCAAATTCTTCAACACAGGACAGAACCTGTATTATCCTGCGTTTACCTGGCTATGTATGTCTGTATGCCTGGAAATTTTATATAACTTATTGCTGACAACCTATGTTTATAGTGCTGAACATGAAAAGAAATATGTTGCCAAGAACATCTTTCATACTGAATTTGAATACCAATTGAACCTACAAACACCGCTTGCGGGTTGCCCTAACCTACGAGTTGTAATGGACACGGTCCCTGACCACCTTCTATTTGTCTATAACTACTGCAAGGACGAGCTACTCAACTTGGCTGGGAACGAAAATCTTTCTCCTGCAGAAAGGAAGAGAATTCTACGGGATGCTTTAGCTGGGCTTGCGGCTTTGCATGACCAGGGCATCTTGCACGGTGGTAAGTTAATAATAGAGCTCTAGTTGCTGCCTTGCTTCAACTTGTGCTAATTGTTGCTTTCCTACAAGATATCAAACCTAACAACATATTTGTCGACTATGATGTTCTCGAAGTCTGATGGCGCTATTGAGGTTAAGAGAGCCCAGATTGGTGATCTGGAGATGGGCTCTATAATACCGCCTGGCTTGAATGTCCGTGGTGCCCGGTTGGGCAATCCCATGTGGTGCAGTCCCGAGTCCCATGCTGCCGCCCGTATCAATCTCCCCTCCGATATTTTTTCCTTCCGCCTCGTATATTTAAGTGTGCTCAACCTCCGGTTTTTTTCTTTTTCTTTTTCTTTTTCTTTTTTTTTGGGGGAAACAGGATATCTTAATGGCTTTGTCTTATTCAAGTCTTTACAATGCTTCGGATGATTATTTTGTGTGCTGATACAGAAGGATTAAGTCGCACAGAGAAGGAAAGAGTTGTTGTCAAGAGTCTGCTTTCTCACTTTGCTTTGGGGGTGGTCCAGGACTCCCTGACCTTAATTAGCCTAATCACCCACTATTTAGGCTACTTCCCGCGCAGCGGCAGTCGGGGCTAGTGTTGGGTTTTGGCGTCCCTGGCGCAAAGATGAAGTCAATAATCTCAATTTCTCCAGCAAGCCCAACTAAGATATTTAAAGGATGGAGCATAATTGGGAAGTCTGAGTTTTCGAATATTAATGAATGTCATGCTTTCTTGGCGGTCAGGATAGCAGACATGAATACACACTATTGTTCAACGCCCTATGAAGACGGCGTAATAGCCGCCCTGTGATGGTGCGAGACCAATTTCGTACAATCAGATCTCCTCAAATTAAACTTTACTAGGATATCACCAGCACAGCCTGGGCGGCGCATGAGGCTCGCGCATTTCGAACCCTGTCTAAGACTCCTCACTCTCCGCTCTCGACCACCAACATTTAATTTGAGGTAAAGAAGGTCTCATACAGCATCAGGTGATACATTCATTTAAGCTGCCTCAAAATCTTCTTTTTCTGCTTTAACAGAACACGGACTTAGACTCCATCTCACGACGACTCAAGCTCCTGGTTCGCGTAGAAACGCAACAAAAGTCCTCAAAATGCCACCTGATAAACCAAATATCAATCAACAGTATCTTGAAAGCTATCGGATGACTTACACTGAAAGGGTTCTCCCTCTGGATGGAGAAGGATATGTACCACCCTCCCTGCCAGCTCATATTGAACCATTCAGGCAAGCCCTCTTAGACTTTCATGATTTGGTAACCGACTGGAGTAGAATGCGTTTCAGAACAGCGGCAAAGACATATTTGGACACAGGTGGTGATGGAGACAACAAAAGCCTTATTCCCCCGGCATCTGCGTATCTCAATGACTCCGACCCGACTTCAGTATTGTCCGCGGATTCATGGCGGCAAATGGAGCACTGTATGGAGATAGCAAAGAAAGCTAGAGATCTGAACGCGGTACAAGCCCCAGATAATGAATGGCGACACTTGCTGCAGGACATATTCAAAGGATATTGGGATGTTTCTCCACTTGCAGGGGAACAACAGTAAGCCCCCTCGCAGCACTGAAGTATAATTATTTTATCCGTCTAATAACTGAGTAAAAGGAAGCTGTTTGATCAATTTTCTCTGTATGTACCCTTTTCCCCAAAGATCGCTTGGAGGTGACGTTAATCCTTTTGATCTACCCAGGGAAAAGAACATTCTTTGGGATGACACGAAGATATATGCCCGGAATTGCCCAAAACCAGATTTTACCTATGGATACACAATCAATAAGGATATCCCCATCGCTCTTCGATCAACTGAGCTTGTGACGAATTTTTCGCTTGAAGTACTTGGAGATCTACGATCCGCCAGCCTGATCTCCTCTCCACTTGGCGGCCTTCACAGATGGTCAAAAGACAAGGCCGTTGACCTGTCTCAAGACCAGCTTGTTTGCTTCCCCTGGGCTGTTGTTGAACTCCACCCTCGCGAGGTTTCACTCAAGTCTGAAGGACAATATAGCTACTCCCAAGCAGCAAATGGGGCAATAGCTGCCCTGCGGCTTAACGAAGAGCTCTCCAATTGGGCTACAGGCGGCTATGATTCTGTTCCCCCGGTAGTTGCATTTACATGTGTTGGAGCAGAGATCAGAGTTTGGCTGGCTTATTCCGAAGTGAAGAATAATATTCTTGGTCGTGTAAGTAGCGCCCCTTTCGCTCGTAAGGGTGTGTCTTATTTATTGCGTTTTTACTGCCTATGATTCATTTACTTACTTTTCAATAGAAAATGGTATGCATCTGGGAGAGCAGCCTTTGCTTGGGCTGGGGTGTAATCGCGACTTGCGCGATTGTGAAAAATATGTTACTTTGGGCATCCCGAGTATGGAAACCGAAGATATCAGGTTATATCAGCCGAATACAGCAAAACAAACCATCGTTTTCGCTTGATAGCCATGTCACCAAGCCAACAATGCTGGCCTCCAGCGCCAAGGCATTTTGCTTTTCAGCCAATAACACGCAGCCTACATTTCCCCCACGCCCTGGCGTAACGAATCTCCCAGTATTCGGGTTTGGTGTTCAACACCCACCGGCCCCGAAAGCAAATGACCAAGGTCTTGCATCGAAAACCTCGATATTCGAATTTGGTGCTCAACGCCCATCCGGCCCCAAAGGAAATGATGAAGGCCCTGCATCTGAACATATTCCCTCTCCGAACATATTCACAAATAAAGCCGAGGGCATCATGAAAGGAGAACGACAGAAAGGCTACCGGGCTTTCCGGCATGCGCGTATACCTAGACTGCCAAAGGCCAACTATGTCGAAGTTCGGGAATCTAAACAGAAGCAGGAAAATAACAAACCGAGGCTGTCGCACGCCAGTCACGTCGCAGATTTGAAAAATAAAAAGGAGGTGCAGACCACAAACAAGATAGGGGAAAAGGCCCATAGATTGGGTTGTGATACCTCGGCGGAATATACTGAGGCACTGGAGAAATTAAATAAGCACATCAACTCGTTGGATTTGAATGAAGGTATGCAAACCACGAGCTCCGGAATTAAACTTCCCCCAAAAGAAACGAGTTGTGGGGCAAGTGATGCAATGGCAGACGGCACCAGCAGGGACAGTCGAGATAGCCCCCAGGGTAGGCCTTCTCAGGAGATCAACTTAGAAAATCTACTGCGGAAGACATTGCTTATCGATAACTCTGACACGGTCGCAGATTCAGGTGGGGGATTGGAAGGACTCTCGAGTAAACACGACGATGGAACCATCGAAAAGGATTTCAAACCACCTGGCGATGGAAATGAACATGATACCTCTCACCCATTCAACAGCGAAGTTGAAAATGATAATAACTTTTCATTCACTGGGCCGTCTAAACTGGAAGCTCATGAAGAACAAGAGACGCACCCCGAAGATTTTCAGGGTTCGCCTGACGAGCCTGATTGTATGATCGGTACCTGCCCACACTATGGACGCATGGTAGCTGAGGCGCTCCAGTTGCTCTGGGGTGATGAACTTCTTCAATTAGAGGCAGTATCAAAAATTGTCATTGAAGTCCAAGGACTCGAGCTCCTTGATATGACTTGGAGTGTTCTGGAGCTTTGGGTGGCTCAACATATAAATGTCCCGTCACCGTGCGAGGCGCTGGAGAAGATTATACAGGAACTCAATGGCGTCCTAGAATCGTCACATGTTATTATTACACCAGAACAAATGTGGACAAGTGAACCGGGTACGTGGAAGAATATAGATAAGGCTTTGCAAAGCATCTTGCAGTCGGATGAGGCGAAATTAAAGAACATATTGGTATGGGCAGTCGAATGCATGGATCTTTTGGAAAGCCTGGAGCTTTGTGAGATCCTTAAACTGGGGGGGCTATCTTGTTTAGAACTGAAGCGCATGGACCGAGAGATCATTGATCTTATGCTCCATCCGGGGGATTCTGATCCTTCAACAAGTCCTGCTGGCAAGGCAGGGGCTGATAAATAACGCCTGTGGTTTGCGGGTAGTTAATCATGAATATGCTCGACTTTTACGGTTGCACTATTTACCAAATGTTTTTCCATGTTTTTTATCCTTCTTTTTTTGTATGAAGTAGAGAAAGAAGCATAAACAGTGGAATGGGAATCACAGAACGGGTTTCAAGGACATGAAATTCGTACGCATGAAATTCGTACGCATGATATAGTTGGCGGATAGCTAGCCAATCACATTTTACATAGTTAATGCCCTGACTGCTTGATTTTTTTACGATGAAGCACAGAGTTGACAATGTTTGAGTCAACCCTTACTGTATAATCTGGACGCATCCCGCTATATAAATGCCAAGCAATTGTCTGGTGTCCCAAAGTGGTGTACGGACGTAGTTGTTGCGGAACAGTTCTTGATCCACATCCCTAATGTCTCTAATGATGAACAGACTTTTTATCCCAGCATTTTCAGAGCGGCGGCGAGTCAGAAGTACGGTTGACTATTTCAACAATTGTCTATAATCATATTTTTGATATTTTACACATATATGAACCACTGATATTGAATTTCAATCAAGAGAGTTAATTTTAAATTAGATTTATTCAAGATATACAGCCTTGAAGAAATCTTTTTAATTTAACTTTTGAAATAAGCAATCAATCTACTAGAAAGGTCGATTCAAAAGGTTTGTTCTGCCAAGGCACTACACAGAGCACTAAAGACACACATTGCCCTCTAACTCGAACTATCTCATAGGCTTAATGCTGCTATTACTGGTTAAGGCTTTCAGTTAAGCTTTGAGGGCTTTTATCTATCATTTTAGCTGCATCAGGCCTAACTCCCGCCTAAATTTACAGTTAAGCTGATTGACACTAATCTCAATTTGATTTAGTGAGTTTTTAGCTTTAGCGTGAGACAAAACTTTTGAAATCGGCATCTGTAATTAATCTACTAATTCTTCATCATTTCATCTTCTTTGATTCTGATGCAAGCTACTGATATATTTAACTCTGATTTCTTCTCTATTATCTACTACTTACTCTTATTATTATTTCTAAGTGAAGTTTTATCTAGATTTTCATTTTCAGTTGAATGATCAGATAAAAATGTATTATTAGATATATTAGAATCTGATTCACTCAATTGACTCAGAGAGAGAGAGAGAGAGAGAGAGAGAGAGAATGAACGCGCGCCTCACACGCTCTTGTGACATAGAAAAAGCGCCCTAGGCGCAGAATGAGTGAGAAGGCACGCCAGCCGTGTCCTTTGATAGAGGAAAAGCGCTTCAGGTGTGGAATGGGTGGGAGGGTGCACTACCTGCGCCCTTTGATGTTTTTGAGGGTAAGAAGGGTGAGGGCTTTGCACTCACACATGTGTAGATATCTGCATTCAGCTATTTAATTATCTGTTTTGCAGAACTGAGAAATAGATCATGATTATATTCAGTCATTTGATTTCTCAGTATATATATATATAGTGCTACTACTATTCTTCAGTCTGATAGATGCTCAGTGCTGTCACTAATGAGAACTACAGAAGAATTTTCTAATTAAGCTATCACTTTGTCAGACAGTGAAGGTCTTTCTTGATATCTAGCAGTTATCTCTTATAAACTCTACTGAGTACTCTCATGAAGCAGATTTTCATGACTGTGATAGAAGCAGTCACAGTGTATCACAACATGCACTACTGTCTCATATGAATATTTACATTTATAGATCAGTAATGAAAAGTTCAGCACTTGTCTTCTATTGAGAAAGACTGTCAGGCCTGTTTTTTCTGATTAGAATTGAATAATCAATGAGCTTCTGGCCTTGCTTAGGCCTTTGTGCCAGCTTAGAGTGCTTTTATCAGAGATTCTGTTAAACATTTCAGAGAAGTGATCTGACTCATCATTATATTATTCATCTGTATAGAACTTTCTTTACACTCATCTTCAGTGCAAGATGTGCTGAATGTTTGCTGAGTTTGTGATCTGAGCTGCTTTCTTAAAGTTTCTGCCTCATCTTCTTCATTCAGGGTGTCTCTCAATTTTCAGATAATTTGTCAGATGTAGCACTTTCTTGAGGAGCCTTCTTTGTGCTAGACCTCTTTGCTGAAGCTCAGTTCTTATCACACTGCATACATTCTCAATTTGTGTGATTATGTCTGAAACTTTTAGCTGTTCAGTGAGTCTGACATGAGCTACTAGCCTACTACTTCATTCAGATAATGTCTAGAGGTGATGTGTAGCGATTCCCAATGATAACCACAAACTTAATCATCAAAAGGCCAAAGCCGCTCAAAAACTGCCGTATCCCAGCCAGAATGAGCCTTGTGCTTGTCGATGAATTCTGCCTTGACATCCCGAAGCGCTGATTTTGCTTCATCATAATTCTCATGCTCCACTATACCTTTATCCGGCCATAGATGCCCCAGTCGCTGCTCCATTGACTTTATTAATCTGACGCCCAGTTCTGCTCGCTCCACGTCCGCTTCCATTGCGGCAACATCAGCATCGGAAAACTGGAATGGAAACCGAGGAGCGCTTGTTGGGCCGGCATTTGCCCGCTCATCCCGCAAGTCCAGCAAAAGTGCACGGAAGTGCGCCTCGCCAAGTTCGAAGATGCGGCGGGAAAGATGGAGTAGGTTACCGCTTGCTGAGCGTTGGAACTCGATGGCGCGATGTTGGGCTGGGTTCTTGTCTCTGATAAGGCTGCGCCAGGCAATCATTACTGCTTTGTCTATGTATTGCTTTAGGGCGATGGCTTTTTCCTCTCCATTGAGAGATTTGATCTCGGCGGGTAACTTTGGGCGTTCGAGATTGGTTCCGATGTCGGGGCCCTCATAGTCTAGGAAAGAGGCATCTAAGCAATGATCAGTTAGAGGAGCGATTTGGATAGATTGCCAGTCGATTATTCCTAGAATCTGTAGGCTGTCTGGGTTGACGAATATGTTCTCATGATGCAGATCATTGTGCCAAAGATGGCTGGTTGTGAGAGATGGATCTTCTGGGAGCAAGGTTTCTAAAATCTGCGAATAGTATCGCAACGCTTCGAGTTTCTTTTCTGCGGTAGGTTGATAGAGTGGTTCTGGCCCGCAGAGCATCGCCGAATGCTTTGGTATATGACAGAGTGTCTTAACAGCCGTTACCTCGCGGTCGCCAATTGCTCTTCGGTAATCAATGATAGACTTCCCTGAACAGAATAAAACACCTATTAGCAGCGGCTTGAATATAGACTCATTGGATTGAAGGAGCAGCAGCTTACATGGTCCCCTATCGCACTGGATGTCTCCTCGACCCTCGTCACTCCATTCGCGATTGCTACTAGGCCCGATAGTAAACCTAGAATTTCGAATGGGTTTTCCCTCTTCGAAGTAAAGAGGCTCCCGAGAAGGTGTATCCACATCTTCCACAAAGTAGAGTCCACCAAGGCCATTAAAACTCACGCTTGTCCATCTTTTCATGTAGCGGACGACCTGCGCAAAGACTTTAAGCTTTTGGTTTGGCTGCAGGTCCCACCATATATCTGACAGCGGGACACCAGATACCCTTTCCATAATAATGAATTCCGCTCCGACGGAGTTGTTGCTATCATTAGCGGAGGCGTTCCACGCATAAACCTGCGGCACGGGGGTTTCAAGCACGGTGCGCGCAAAGTCCATGGTTGCAACTTCGCTGGCTGTGGTGTAGTATGGACGTCCGGCGTTGGGATTTGGGATTTTGGCAATGACTTGCTTGCCAGTATCCATACTAAGCATAAACGCTTTGTTATACAGGCCATCGGGGCATTTTTGGATGTCAAGGCATCTTGTTGCGCCAACGGCTTTTGCTGCTGTGGATGCAAGCTCGTGCATGTTGAACTGTATCCGGCGCTTGGCCATTTGTTCAACCTCACCGAGAAGAAAGCGTGCGCGAGTGTACTCGCAAAGCTCTGAGTTGTTGGGGGCTACATAAGTTGTTAGCCAACCTGCACTTTTGATAATTGGCCAAAGTATACTTGTTGTTACAGACCGGCAGTCATTGTTGTAAGAGGCCGCAGAAATGGGAGCTGAAAATCAGCCTTGATTGAATAATAGAATACTTGGAAAAGGGACCGCTTCATGTTTGTTAGGTCCATTCAAGGTTAGCCCTTGGTGATGGGATTGAAGCAGCACCCCAGAGTATCAACCTGTGTAATGCTGAGGGTAAAGATCGGGAGTCTTCGAAGCCTTTTCGCGGCCAATTCGATAGCTCAAGATCGGATCGAGAGCTTATCTCAGCGTGCTCAGACTCTCCCCTCGATTTTTTGAAGCGGCATGCAAAACCAACCGCACTAACCATATTAGGCAATGATCAATTAATCATCGGCACCAAATGAAAATCTCGTAGACAGTCTGAGAAGAAACGGTCCCTGTGTATGTGAGGTTTTGGAATCTGTCATGCAAAATATATGACTTTTTCCAACATCATACATCTACCTCAAACATCAATTCAATCAACACAAAGCTATTATATTTGAAATCTTCATCTCTCTAGCTTCATTTTCTGCTAGCACTGAAATGTCAGTGATTTGTATAGATTGAGATATTATAATATGAAGATGAGTGAAGATTTCGCGCTAATGATACTGCAATATAGAGATAGCTGCCTGCCTGCCTATGATATGAAGATTCTCACAATATAGGAATCACTGCCTGCCTACCTAGCTAATATGAAGATTCTTGCGATATAGGAATCGATGCCTGCCTACCTAGCTATGATATGAAGATTTTCGTGATATAGGAATCACTGCCTACCTGCCTGTCCACGATATGAAAATTATATATATTAATATTGATATCCGGAGGTTCATATAGGATATAACTAACTCTGAGAGGTGTTTTTATTATATTATAATGAGTGTTGGTGGTTCTATATTCATCTTTTGAAATCTCTTCAAAATGTAACCATGTTTTTTTTTTGATGTTCTTTTGAGAGGCAATTTTCAATGATGTACTTCATACATGAATATTGAGTATTTATAGACAAAAATTATATCAATCAATAGAAAATTGGCATTTTAATAAGCTCTGGTGTAACCCAAATGATCTATCTGTGATATTGTGAAGCAATTCTATCTCAAAGTCTTCATATATGAAAAAACATAACTGCATTACTAACAAACTGGAACTGTTTTGCTCAGATGCTTCGCGAAAGATTGAAATAAAATTTCCTATTTTGAACTAGTGTTGATAGAATAGCCAATCATATCTATATTAAACTGGCAAATCTTGGCGAAGCGTTTGAGTTTACTGAGATAATCGAGAGCAATAGATTTCCAGCGCACCACGTGATAAATTCCTACTACCTAATCGATTCCAAGGTTGTAACTCCATACACACCGCACCTGGTGCTAACTACTAGAACCATCCCCCTGCATCCAAGCCATGATAAAATACTAGCCTTCCTTTGTTGCTTTTCTACACCGGCATGGCTGACCCGCAAGGACCCCGTCCTTTCTGAGACATTTACGGAGTAAATGTTGCATGCTAGTACATATACATGTACAAGTCAGCACAGCATTCTAAGCGCCGTGACTCCTTCCACCAGGATGCTGAGCGCGAAATCAAAAGATTGTACTGAGTATTGCTCGACAATATCCAAAAATACACAGTTACAGAAGGGACATGACTGCACTTGGTGGTTGGCGTAGTTGATCCCTGTTTGCCTATAAATAAACCCGGCGGCAAAAGAGCTTCTCAACAGAGGAGAAGTGTCACCAGAATGATATATAGGGCACTCAGTCGCCGGTCGACACAGGGTAGACAACAGAGCCTCCATTTCCAATTCTTAGATTTACATCCCACTCAGTATCTATAAAGGTGAGACAAGCAACTATCGTTAACAATTCTACTGGTTGTGCTGACACTGACATCCCCGTATAGGAGGCATAGTATCCCCCTAGTTGAACCCCTCACGTCGAAATTGATTTCTTGGGCGCTGTATCCATCTGTCTGCTATGACTAGTCGTGCTGCGAATCAATCTCTCGATTCCCTCAAGGGTTGGTTTTTTGGCTCGAAGCAGCGGATCGCGAAACTTCTCAGGGGCAATGGAACACCGGGCGAGAGAGCCGGACCTACAAGGACCGGCAACAACGACTCCAAGATCGGAAGCAGATTGGACGTTGGTGAGACTGTGAAGATAGATGAGAAGGAGTACCGCCGGTACAATTGGCAGTTCAACATTGACGCGGAAAACTCCACGATCCGAAAAGCAGCCCAGAAGAACAGTCATAGAAAGGTCTCGTACGCAAACGTTGAAATCAAGGAGATTCGAACAGATGACGAATCAGAGGCAGCGGTGAATCAGTTGTTCACTGATTTGCAGAACAATGCTCAAGATTAAGTGGTTCCAATTGAAACAAAATCCGGCGAGTTTGGTTCGGTTTACTGTCCTTCCTCGAGATACCTGGTGAGGGCCTTCCAACTTGAGTGACCGAAAAATTTGGAAAAATTCGCCGAGCGATAGCAAAGCGAGACACGATTTGGCGTTTTTTGAGGTTCATAGTCGAAGCGACGCCTCAAATGCCTTGCTCGCCCCTTCATTGCTCCTTCCACTCGCCCGCAGACTCATATTGACGATGTATCGATGGTAAAAGCGGTTGAGCCATTTGACGGATTGCTACGGTCTTCGGTTAACCTTGCTTTGTTTGGGTGGCCATGATTCGACTCCCAATATCGGACTATTTTCTTCAACCGGGCTTCATGCAGAATCGATCTAATATTCCCCGTAATGATGTAGGAACTCATCGGGTGTTTGTATTTAGTTGGGAAATATATCATTTAGCAGCAAAAAATTTTGTCACTAGTGGCTTCTTTACCGTCTGTATCCTTGTCCGCCTCGGACTATTTAGGGTGAAGTACCGGTGGTTAAGGGGCTGAAGGGGAAGAGGGGGGGTGGAGGTGGGGGCGTTAATGTGCATATGAGGATAAAACAGTACTTAGTGAGCGTAGCAAACGCTCACAAGCAGAGAAATAAGCGGAGCGAACGTAGCGTGTTCATTAGAAAATATAAATCGGCGACCGCTTCATGTTTGCTAGGTGAACCGTTCAAGTTTATCCCTTGTATTCCTATATTTCAAGAGAAGCTCGTTTAGCACTCGTCACTCATTTATAAGAACCCCATGCTAGCATGTGGAGCGAGTGACATGTCCACCACACTTGAGCATTTAGGTGATAGTTCCCAGGTATAGAATGTCATAGCTTCAAGTTTCTTTTGAAAAGGCTGGTGGAAATCAGTTCCTTAAGGGTACTAGGGCGGACGGCGTTGAGTCGACGTTACACAGGTAATAACTTCACCACCAATCACCCACTGCTTGTTTCGAGGAAGAGAGCATTGATTGTCCCCTGATCCTCTCACTCGCCGTACTTGTCTTTTCTCCAGTTGGTTGGTAGTACTATTTCAGGATGACAACACTCTCTCTTAGAGGAAAAGATGTTTCCTTAGAAGAAGGCCTGGACGACAACAACAATATCCTCCACCAGCTGGGCTATGCACAGAAACACAAGGATTTCTCGTCACAGCTTGTCTCCCTTAAGACCGAGATCGAAGCAACGGTAACTTTTCACCTTCGCGCAAGATGTTGCGAGCTAGGCGATAAAGCCAAGTGGATGTTTGGTAGCTACAATGTTTGCATCCCGGTTTGCATCAACTCGCTGTCCGACAACCACCCCCTCGTTCGAATACCTCTAGTACCTTTCATGATTGGCGAAGAAAACAACCCCGGAAACATGGACAAGAAGCTGCGGTCCGAAGCAGCCACTTACATTTGGATTCACAAACATTGCCCGAGTGTGCCTATCCCGTCCCTTTAGGGCTTCGCTTTTCCTGATGGACAGAACTGTATGTGAGCCCGATTGTTGTCCCCAAATAAGCATTTGAATAAGCATTTGACTAAACCTGTCACTTAGCCTTGTACATCTTGGCAAACAAAAGAGACTCACATTTTCTGTGAATATTTCCCTCTAGGAAAGGCCTGGCATGCAAGCACAACTTATTGAAAGTGTTGAGAAATGCATAACATCCGGTTTATTCACGCCCACGATGCTTAAAGATAGAAGGATTTTTGGCAGCGGGGTGCAAAAGGTAAAAGAGGATGAAAGAACTTTACAATCACATACAGTCTATTTGTGTATTCTGTGAAAAAATGAAATACTGGCATAGATAGGTAGGCAGAAAAAATAGTATGGCAGGAAAACAGTGAAAAGGCTGGTGTGGGCGAGATGAAATAGAAAACAACAGAGATATAGTAACAACAAGAATTAACATAAAAATAATTAACAAGATTGAAACTCACGCACCAGAGAGCTGAATGGCATGTACTGGAACCACATGATGATAGTAATGTGTTTTGGAAATCACAAGCTCCTTACAACCAGGATAATCACATATCACCACTTTTTTGAAGCCTTTTTTTGCTAGGCGTAGGTTAATGTGATCCTTCAGGTTATATTTGCTGACGAAACTAAGCTGACGCACTGCTGAATGATAGTTCACATTGCTTAAGCACTCGGGGCATTGCAACCCAGTTGGGCTTCGAAGGGGGAAGTTGATGGGAAACGGATAATTCCGCGCCAGCTCTGTTGGGACGACTTTACCTACGGAGATGATGAAGCTTAAGGCGTAGTTCCAGTCAGGTGTTGTGGTGCCCGGGTCGCACGTGAGACTCGCGTGAGTGGATAATTTGTTCAGGGCTTCCTTAGTCGGTGTTCCTAGATATATTGACTGTGTGTCACCCGCATAAGGGTTCACATATGCCCGGAAGATCTCGCCTTTGGTATGGCCCATGGCATGATTGCGCTTGTGCTCAGTCATATTTTCTGCGGCCATGTCAGATTTCCTGTGGACCATAGCTTTTTGATGTGGTGCTTGGCTTACCATCAAACGCCTCAGCTGCCCCTTTTCTGTACTTGTATGCCTCACCAATTTTCTCCATGCCCTCAACTCTAGAAAGGTTGATTCATCCTCTCCGAATTAAGTCGTTGTCAGAGCTCTTGTTGGGTGAGTGATCCAATTTCCCGTCTTCATTTTGAACTCCAGGTCGGAAAACTGGGATTCTCTCCATTTCCTTCTTGATATGGATTGGAACACTCTTCCAGTGTTTTGGTAACTTGGTATGCTGCCAGATATCCCGAGGTTCTTTGATATATTCACTTGCAAAAGCATCGTCTTCAAAAGCAAAATTAGTATATCTTGAATCACACAATATCCTAGATTATCGTTCCGCTTAGTATAGGAGTAGATTGGCCTAGAGTAAGTGGTGAGTAACAAAACCTTAAAAGGGTTTGGTGAGTGAGAGTTACGGTACTCCCTTGTTTCTCTTGCCGTTATTGAGATGGTGCTTTACCCTCATAAGGACTGGACAGGTTGGATGTTCGGGACCCATAACCATGAAAAGCTCGATATCTCCCCACAGAAGGGAATCATTTGTTCGGCAATATTCTGAGCTTTCAAGAAGGATCCCGGGTCGAGCAGATGTACCACCATCATTTTCCGAATTGTCCCATGTTGAGTTCTTTGCCTCTGGGTTGGAAAGTACACTTGAGAAATAGCGATGGCATGATACAAAAGAGCAAAAAGATCATCTCAGTTGATAGGTGGTTGAAGTTTGGCTCGCAGAGTGGATAGTCAAATTTGAGAATCGTACAGATTAACTGTGAAAAATATTAGACTGATGATAGCATACATACTAGTATGGAGAATGTCAGCCAGGCGTCGCAGAGGCATCGGGCATCAAGCATTTGGCCCAAGCTTGTTGTCGGCAATATCAGGCATTGGTGACGGAGTATCGAAGAAGATCTCTTTCAGGAAAGCCAATATCACGAATGATACATCCAGGATACTAATGTATATATATAGATAAATATCTATGTATTGAATTAATAATGCTCATCACACCCTATTTTTTTATAAAAAAAAGCATGATATGAGATAGAAAAAAAAACCAGCGCCCTTTCTATGAGCTTTGAGAGAATTATCTATCTATATCTATAGCCTACATATCAGATACAGAGACCTTTTGCAACCTTCAACAATTCAACTGCATGGTAAGTTATAGCTTAGCGCCAGCGTGCTTCATGTTAAAACCATCATTTCTAAGAAAGAACAAATTCTTGAGAACTACCTGAAGCAATGAGATCAAATCTTTCATCAGGTATACTTCATACATACTATGTAGACTCTCACCAGGCGCCTAGGGAATGTATGTTAGTTTATGCGATTGTAGTTCTGTTTGAATGTGGCTTGCATTATTAACTGAACCCCGCCTTTGTTAGCTAACTACCTAGCTAAATACTGTAGAGATGTGGGGGACATCATTAAATTTTCTCCCAACACAACGAGCGCATCCATCACGAAAATACCCTACTATTACTTTTCAAAAGTGTTTGAGAATGAAGCAGAGGTTATTTTGAAAGAGAGGTGTTATTAAATATTTGCAGTATGAATGTATGTATGTATGTCTGTTGGTCTTTTGTTTTGATATATGTTAACGAGAGGAAGTGGGTATCAAGATAGGTGAAGAGGGGGAAACAGGGAATAGGGAGATAGATAGTAGATAGGGAGAAATAAACGCCAGATGCTCTGGGAAGATGGTTTGAGGTAGGGAGGTGAATAGGGAGCGACAATGGCAGAGAGATTTTGAGATAACATATACATGTACGGACCAAATATGAAGAGGGGGAGAGAAAAAAATTAAAATGACAAGATAAAGAAATTGACAAAAGAAAGGAAGAGAAAATAAAAGCTGAGAAACGAAAAGGACTCGCTGACTAAAATTTTGTATATATATAAATCGTTCTAAAACAAAGCTCTATAGATGAGGCGCATTGAGAGCCATCACCATCAACAGACCAGATGTCAACCCAGCGACCGGCAGCGTCATGATCCATCCGCACAGAATGTACCCCAGCTGTCTCCAGTTGACGGCACCGAGATCATAGTTCATCAGGGCGGTACCCAGGGTGGCACCGGTCAGACACTGCGTGGTGCTGACCGGCAGACCAAGACGCGAGGCGAGGAGGACAGTGATGGCGGCGCCAAGTTCCATGGAGAAACCACGGGTGGGAGACAGCTGGGTGATCTTGTTACCCAGGGCGCGGATGATGTGATAGCCGAAGAACCAGAAACCGGCGCCGAGCAAGAAACCGGCCACAATCAGGATCCAGATCGGGGTGTTGGTCTCCTTCGAGACAAAACCAGTGATGTAGGTGTCATAGGCACCGACCCATGGGCCGACAGCGTTGGCAACGTCGTTGGACCCGTGAGCGATAGACATCATCATGGCACTGGCAACTTGGGCATAAGTCCAGAGATGCTCGACTCTGTTATCGTAGCGTTTGGCCTTGGCATGGGTTTTGGCGAGGAGGTCGGAGGAGTGAGAGACGCAGTCGCGGGATACACCTTGCAAGAAGAAATATTTGACCCAGGACCAGAGACGTGTGGGGTTGTAGACGGGGAGGTGTCTTGTCGGGGCGAGCCAGCGTTCTTCAGGCTCAAGGAATTGCTTGCTTTCGAGAGCGGCAGTGGTATGTTCAGGGCCCTTTTCAATGGTGGACGGGTCGGGAGATTCTGAGCCCTTCTCATCGGATGCGGTCTTGATGGCGTCCGGGTGGGAAAAGTCATTGCTGTTGTTGGCGGGGGTGGGAGTGGGGGAGTGGGCACTCTTGTAATAGTCAATGACGACCTCTCCATCGGCCGGGGCGGGGAAGTAGAGCCAAGGGTCCTTGCGCCAGAGGGTTGGGCCGAGCGGGAGATGGTAGAACTTGACACGAGAATCTCCAACGATAAGACGGCGGTGGAAGTACGGGAGGAAGAAAGCGTAGGAGAAAGCGAGAGAACCGAAGAAGACACCGAGGACAATGCCGCACATCTTGCCGACGCCAAACTCCTCATAGGACTGGCCGCCGGGTAGTTCGACGATGATGAAGAGGGCGAGAATGGCGGCAGTGATGGAGAGGTAGTAGGGGATCAGACGCATCGCCCATTTCAGCGGGTCACGGCGTTCGAGCACAGAGTACTTGACGGTGCCGAAGATGAGGGCAGAGAAGGCGGCGGCAATGGCAGGGGCAATAGCCCAAGAGGCAGCGATCTGGGAAACACTGCCGTCCGCCCAGCCCCATTTGACACTGGCCTGGGAGGCGATACCGACACCAACGAGGGAGCCGACGACGGTCTGGGTGGTTGAGACGGGGAAACCGAGTTTTGTCGCGACGAGCAACCAGGTGGCAGAGCCGACTTCGGCACAGCCCATGGCAAGCATCATGACACCAGGGGTGGGTTTGAACCTGTTGATGTCGATGATACCACTCTTGATGGTCTTTGTGACACGGGCACCCAGGGCGACTGCACCGACAAACTCAGTGACCATGGAGAGGAAGCCGACCTGGGGCATGGTAAGGGTTCTCGCGGCGACGGAGGTCGCGTATGAATTGGCGACATCGTTGGCACCGTTACCGAAGGAGGAGGCGCAGAAGGCGATGGAGATGATTGCAAGAATCCAGTCATATTTGCGGAGGACGGCCATGGCAAGAATTGGTCGAGAACCTGTCCGTTACCTGTTTATACCTAGGTATCTCTCGCTATCTCTCGCTCTGAACTTAGCGAGGAGGAAGTAAGAGATATAGCACGACCCTGCTTGGCCGATGGCCCTAGCTAGCTTGGATGAAGCAAGGGGATGGGGGGAAGAGGATCAGCGAGGGAGAAGTGGAATTGGCTGGCTGTTGATGTGTGAGAGAAGAAGAAGAGGAAGAGGAAGAAGCAGCAGAAGGCAAGATATATAGATAGATATAGGATGTTCCACCCCTTCCCGGATACAGATACGGACAACCAGCTGCTGCAGATTCCAGCTGTAAGAAGAGTTTGGCAGCTGTCAGCCAACCACTCGGCGGCATGCTTTAATAACCACCAGCTTAGGACCAGCTAAAAAGTCTGTCTGCTTCTCTCCCCCAAAGTTCTCCCAAAAGTTCTCCCAAAAGTCGGCCAATATCTAAGTTTGGCCCGAATGAGCCCCGTCGCCGCTATCCCAAAGCGGCAAATAGCCCTAATTCTAGCCTGCAGAGTTTCCTCTAGCCAAGGGTTGGCGGTGGGGGTTTAAAGCGTTAATTCCTCCAATCATTGTCTTTATTTGCAGCACGTTCTCTGCTTGCTCCAAGTTTATCTCAACCTCTGCTCCTCCATAGTTAATATCATCAGCAGTGGCGGAGTGGAGGAGCTTGGAACATATCGCCTTGCAACTTTTCACTTTTCGCCTTTCAACTGCTAGAATTTTCTCTCGTTCTCGTTCTTGTTCTTGGCGGCGTGGGATTCTTGGAATTCCAACAAATTCGTCTCCCCCCCATCTGTCTTGTCTGTCTGACAGACTTGAGACTACGGCTGCTGCAACCCGATACTTACTCCATAAAATTCGCTCTCTTATATCAACCCGAATCAACCCCCAATTGCGTACGCGAAACACCCGCCACGTGGGCGGAGAATGCCGACTCCTGTTCTGTGCACACATTTCTCGGGATGTATCACCAAAACCCTGCTCGATAATGTCATATCTATTTGTTGATTGTTACTCCTACCTCGACTGTGCTGCGACTGTAGCGTCTGGTTATTTTCATTTATTCTTCTATTTGTCACGGATATGTACATGTACAGTACATACGTACCTGTGTGGCATCCTTTTCTTTTCTTCTTTTCATCATTTATTCGTAATTTGTAGAAGCAAATCCTGGCTTGCTTGTTTGGTCTCGCGCAGACCATTATTGTCGTTCTGACTCTTCATTCTACTTTTCCCTCGCGTATTTCCCATCTGGACACCGAGATGCTGAGGGGGCGTTGTGGTAATTACACCTCGCGCATCCAATGGCAGACTGTATCCCCTGCACGGTCTCAGTCTGTTCGCTCTCTCTATCTTTTTAGCAACAAATAACTACCTGAACTTGAATTGCTTATTTCCTTCTCAACCACTTATCTCTCTGCCTTTCAGCATAAAAAGAATGAATGGAAAAAGACCTCCTCCCACGTTTCCCACGTTTCCCACGCCTTTTGCTTTTCTTTAAGTGCCCGCTCTTGAATCCCAAGCCGCCTAGGGTCTACCTGCAGGCTTCCTCTCCGCTATATTGATCTATGCGGGATCCTCTATGCGGAAACAATGCGAACTAGGGGCCAGGGATTCAGGCAAGCCGCAGATATTACAGCCATGTGCATTATTGTCTGGATTTCTCATTATTAACCCATAACCCCCATTACCTCCACCCTGTTCTAGTCTAGCTAGCATATATGACTTGTTAGAGACTCCCAGGGTTATTCTCTTGATGTCTGTGTGTTTTGTGAGACCCTATTTTCCCTACTGTGCCCTTATGACTCTTGACAATGTCACTGGTGGCTCTCACGGCAATTTTTTACACCCCCTTGTTTATAGTCTCTCATTAATAATAGCTATTGCCTTTTAATGTTAGTCACAACCTAATTACAACTGTATCTCCCTGTGGATGGGTGCTTCAACAAGGCATTCTGCGTATTCAAAACTCAATTTTGTTCTTCTGTTTTCCTCGTTTTAGTTGACTAACAGTTTATGCTATGCGCGTGGGCAGATATCCGATCTCCTTTGTTCCAACGTCAGCATGTCTCAAAAGCCCAACCTCATCTCATATCTGTCCAGGTTTATAGAACTTGTCCGGATTTCCACAACCCTCTGCTGAAGACGCCCACAACCAGCTGACGCCTATGGCTTGCGAAACCAATTCACCCCTCCATGCGAAATACAAACCTGGCAAAGAAATCATCAATTGCAACCTTGTACCAGGCCCCGACAGCCCCGTTCAACTTAAATTGGGGTTTCAACATCAGGAGAGTGCTGAGGTGGTTTTGATATGCTTGCTATTCTCTTTCCCTTCTAATGTCGCCTAAGAGAAGAAACATCAAGCCATAAAATCAGCCCAGATTCAACCCCATTGCAGCCAACATTTTTGGATGAAAGTTGCTAACCAACTAATTATTATCCTGATTATCACGAACAACCTTCTTCAGCAAAAGGGTTCCATAGTATTTAAAAATTTATGCCACAATGTTCAAAGGAGTGTTTGCTGGCCTGCGGAGACGTCTACAGACGCGGAACTGTTATATGAACTACTGTTGAAATAACAATTAATGAAGTACTCTTGGAAAATTTTACTAAAGAAGAAGGATCAGAGCAATTTTCAAAAGGGATATATATTCTTCATTTCTATTCATATGCTGCTCTTCTCTATGATATGTTCTTGCACAAGTGTAAGAACTACAACTTGTACAAAGTGTTTCGGGTACTAAAGTCTGTGGAAGACTGACATAGGTATACATATGGCTTGATATAAATTTTAGTGTATGTTGGAAGGAAGCTCTGGTGAACTTCCATGCTTTTTGGCAGTGACTGGTTGGGCATCTACCAGCGAAACTCATTAGCTCAGAATCAAATCAGTATGAAAAGAAATGTGAGAGGGTTAAGCATTCTGCATTTCATTTGATGATGCTGATTGGGACATGATCCACCGTACTTAGTTCAATGTGCCATTTTTTTATCTAAACAATGGTGAGTAGGGACCCGAATGAAATATGCGCGAGAATGAGAGAACCATTGAATCAATTTCAAGAAAGTTGGCTTGGCTCGTCGTCATTCTACTTTTGACCAAGGTGTCATTGTTATATAGTCTTCATCCCTGAAGTTTGTTAGCAGCGGCTTCGACAGGAGGATAAATTACTCCTGCCTACCTATTATCTGTCTATATAATTATAAAATGCGCAGGCACATGAGCCTTGATGTGCTAATTATTGCAGAGCACCTATTTTCACATCAGACAATCAGATGTGTTATTTATAAATTTGTCTGTATTAGTTATACAGTTGACAGATATATAAACATGAAATCTAATCACTCTTCAATGATTATCAAGATTATACTAATTAATAGATACACAGTATTCATTCATAGATTTACAGAATCTCTCTTATATTCTATTTTAATTATTTTCTGAAGTTTGAAGATGATGACAGACTCTTCTGTTATATAGTATAGATTGTTATTATATATGATTTTCATATTAGCTCTATCCAGATAGTTATTTATAATCAAGTAAGCTTAGTGTCAGAATAATTGAGTCTCAAGAATAGATCTCAAAGCCTGAAGTCTTCACTTCACATGCAGAAATTGATGTTGATGAAAGCATTCCCTTCATTCTCAATGCAATCGAGCACAAGCTCAGCGCCTGTGAGTCGCACGAGCTGCACTGCTATTACGGCAATAGGAGCCCTATGTTTAAGTGGGCAGCGAATGGGCAGTATGCCATTGGCGAGGTTGGTAAGAAGGATAATATTGATGAGAAGAACATCTATGATGTTGCAGGGAAATTTTGCAGTGAGATGAATGAACATACATGATGGAACTGGCTGGGTTTACCATATCTTCTGTTATGCGGACTACTGCCGTGTATAGAAGAATTCCATCCCCCTTCCAGTCAACTGCTTTGTGGGCGCAGACCCTGGCTGTTATATCTTTGTTGCAACTTTGGAAATGTTCTCTTCTTTTCTTCCCCTTTGTGTCTGATGACACAAATGAATGAGGTCCCCACCCTTTGACCTTTGATTGTTTGGCCTTTTAATAGTTATTTCAACTTTCTGTAATAGTGCTGGTGAAGTCATTTAGCTATTTTCTAAATGAGCGAAAATAACATACATAAAACATATTCAGATGTGAGGGCCGACTTAAAATGACTGTATTTCGTCCACCACCGGGCCCTAGTTACATAGAGGTTTGCCTTGACTGCCTCTGGGGATGCTTTCCGCTGGGGTCCGCAGTACATGAATGAGATCCGATCTCACTCCAGGTACTTTGCTGCATGGGAAACTCTATTCAAATAAAGGAAATGCACGCGTAGTCAAAGGGGATAAAAGTATGGAAAGGTGTTTTGTCAAGGATCAGCTAAATCAAGAGCTTAAGAAAAGGCTGTTGAAGCGCCTGGGAATAAAATTAAATCTTGCTGAGCATGATAACCAGTGATATTGGCGGGGAAAAAAAAAGTACAAATATGCATATATGCAACGATATGTGCTTGAGAACGAGAGGAGTAAGAAAAATTGAAAGCAAGTAATACTCCGTAAACGCACAGCAGTTGGATGCTGTTTAAGACTTGCCAAGAAGATAAACGCCCAAGGATAAATAAATGATAAATCGTAGACCGTCGTTGAGAAATGTATGTAATCTAAGAAGATAGATTCACAAAGAAAAATAAGGCAATATGTTCATCACCAAGCAGTTATATCTTCTACCTCAGCCTCACCAAAGGTGCTATTTTTCGTCAACTTGCCCACTTGGTCTACAACACCGTTGGTGTCCTCGGCAGACGCACTCATGATATCCGGCAGCACCTCCCTAAAAAATTCGAGAATATGGCGATTTACCTGCTCGAATTGGAGAAGGAATGCATCATGACCTTCGGGGCTATCAATGTTTCTTAAGCGTGAATCTGGAATACCATCCGCGAGCTCCTGCTGCTCAGCAAATGTGAATAGCCCATCACTTTCAATGCCAATAACCAGTGCTGGTTGTTGGATTTGGGAAAGCGCATCCTTTACGGGGGTCTTGGAATTAGGGTCGGCTCGATGCCTGGAGACGTCATGGGTATCAAGCTTTCGAGTGATTGCAATGTAGCAATTGCTGTCGAACCGCTTCACGAATTTCTGGCCTTGGTATCGCAGATATGACTGTGCGGAGAAGTAGGTTGTTGCGCGATTGGCAGTTTTGAAAGAGGTTGGTGAGGCAGGAGAGGGGGGCGCAGCAAAGAGAGTGGTGCCATTGAACTGGGGATCTGTGAACATCATATGGGATTCCGAGCCTGTATTGATAGCGGATAGAAGTGTTGGTGGTAGGGGTCTGGTACTCCTGTGGCCATCATTATGGACCGCCAAGTGCTCATTGGGAGGTGTAGGGAGACGTGTCGTGCCATTAATATTTTGCTGTCTCGAGGGGTCAGGGACATTTCTGCCAAAGCGCGATTCAAATGAATCTCGACTTCGATAGGTGAGAAGAGCAGACATGCGAGCCGCGCCCAGACCAGTTGCAGGGGGGTTATCAAAGGAGTAATAACCATCCTCATATTTCGGATCGCTATAAATACTTTGGCGTTGTGCCTCACCCCAACTGATACCCCATGCTGAGTGGCGGCTTGAAGTAGCAATTGGTACGATGCTTCGTACATAGTCCTTGCCAAAGTATGCATATTCTAGAACAAGCATACCACCCATAGAGCCCCCTATTACTGATGCGATTTGACGAACTCCTAGATCATCTAAGACGAGCTTGTGGATTCTAAAAGTGTAATTTGTCAGCCGCTTCTCATCGGAAAACCTGGTTGAATACTGCTCAGTCCATACCTCACGTCATCTCTAATCGTTGTCAGCGGAAATTCAGGGCCATATAGGCCTTTATTCTTATCCCCATCTTTATATGTGACAGCGCTTGCACTGCCGTACGGACTGCCTAAACTGTTCAGACAAACCACAAAAAATCTGGTCACATCAAATGCCTGGCCAGGGCCACCGAGCAAAGGGCCCCACCAGTCACTGACGTCCGCACTACCGCTCAGGGCATGGCATACAACCAAGGCATTGTCTCGAGAGGGCGATAGGTTTCCTCTTGTCGTATATGCGACTGGGACATTGCGAAGGGTGACTCCGGATTCAAGGGTGAAAGTAGGGATGATGGCAATCGATTGGTCGGTGATGAGGGCGGAAAATGGATTCTCAGGTTGCGAGGCGACTCTCTCTACGGGATTTAGTAGCTGTTCACCAGGGTATTTTGGCCAGAAACTGACGGGAGGGGAAGATAATAGGGTTTGAATAAGGTCGTTATACTGACGGTATTTAGGGGTTTTAAAGGAGCTGTTACCAACTCCCATGCCTGTGGAGACCATATTGACAAATTATTCGTGGATTCTGTGCGAAAGAGCTCGCACTGACAGTGCTGAGGCTACGTATATCAAAGGGAATGAGAGACAGAATTATATGGAGAATGAAAGCATGGAGGGGGGGTTGAGGTCGACAAGAGAAGAAAATGTGACAAAGTGACAAAAGATGAGATTGCGGCCGGGGGCTTTCCAGCTGAGTCAGAATGATGATGCCATCTCGGACCAATCAGTAGTCGCAAAACTAGCGGCGGCGGAGCCCACGGAAGAATGCTTTGCCGCCGGTGCACTGGCTTACCTAAGCCGCAGGTGTGCAACAATCATCAATTGTTTTGGTTGGAGTCCTCAGACTATCATGAGAGTGGCTCCGCCAATGCTTTCCAAATACTACAAGTCACCAGATGGAACTGGCACTCTCCTTTGCTAAGTGAAGACTAGATGACATACTTACACTCGCTTTTTCTTAAAATGAAGGGGCAATATGACTTTCATGCTTAGACATGTTTATTAGAAGAGTACTAGTACAAATGCCACCAGCAAACCACTCTGATACCTTTTATTTTGAATTTCCAAAATCAAATACTTGATTGGATTTGCTTCTCTTGGATACAATACTTAACATTTCAACATGAACCCATCACCAGTTCACTAAAATAGAGTTGGCAAGAAAAGGATGTTCTATGATATATGTCATACTCTGAAAAAGCAAGTGTGCAAGACTGCTCAGTTCAGAACACTGCATCTGATGCAAGTGCATTGAAATACATTATGTTTTAAGTGTATCAATGAGGTTAGGAAGACCTAAGATACTTCAAATTTTCTGGTCACCGCCTCATCAATTCAAAAAAGATAAAGATAAGGAAGGCTTGAGACTAAAAGAGCTCCCTGTGACATGAATATGTATGTACTGTACAAAACATCTCAAGCAGTGTGTGCCTCTTCATCAGGTAAATATCACTCTTCATTTCCTCCTTCATTTCTTGATAGTCTGAACCTGTGCAGCTGACTCCGCCCAGGAATCAGCACAGCACCCTTAAGTGCGCTCACAGACATGCGACATCAATGACCAGGTAGGTGAAAGATACATTCATGGGGAAATGGTTTAGTACAAAAACTAACTATAGAGTAGGGCAACGCATAACTCCTCCTGGGAGCCTGTTGCTGCTGTTGCATATTGTGTCACAGCTTCATAATGGAGACTCTGCTATCTACCAGCTGCCGACGCCCCTCAATTACCTGGAACTGAGTGCACCCCTTTTGCCTGCTATGGAGGCTGCATCGCGCCCAACCAAAATCGAGTTTGAGTGGCTTTCAAATTCATCGGGAATGGAAACTCTTACAGAATGAATTACCCAAGCTGCCAGCCAGGCAGGCCTTGACAGTATACCTTTACAGACAACAACCAGCACTATGAATTTAGACACACACAACCATGTATCGCTGCTTACAGACACTGTGTTGAGCAAGGCAGAGATACATGAAAGGTGACCAACTCCTGAGTCCTGATAACATTTTGCTCATTTGCTATGAACCTTTACATAAAAGAGTAATAATTTAACATGTCATTAAAAATAAAAATAAAATAACACCAGCTTGAATCCATATCCATACCTTATCCTAACTCTATGATACAGTGACTTTTATAAAAAGAAGAACACAAGCATTCAAAACTTCCCCTTTTCTCAAACTATGCTTTCCAAAAGCAGTAGCATAAGAGTATATGCCAAAATAAGTTAGATACACACAAATGCAATATATTTCAACGAATTATATTACCAATCAACAGTGGGGGATTGCCGATATTACAGACCAAGAGAATAAAAGGCTGGTCACGGCACCAATTGCTCAATATTATCCTGATCTGGCCATCTCTTCTCAGCTTTTAGAATCAGTTCTTCATACACAGTCCATGCAAGTGCAGAGCTAATTGCTTTGCGGCCCATGCGCAAACCCAGGCCTCTGAAGAGGCTCCGTACTCCATCCTCATGGAGAATTAGCCGCGCGGCATGAACCATATTGCGGTACTTGTTTGGCATAAGCTGCAGCCGTGTCTTCACCACGTCGAATGGGTTGGTGATACCTGTCGCTAAGCCGGCAGCCAGCGCACCGGAGACAAAATTCACAGATATGGAAGACAGAATAAGTTGTTCCTTGGGGTTAACCACGCCATTCTGCTCGCCTGAGGTGGACGGGGTGATCGATCCACCAAAGCCAAATGAGCTAAGATTCTTCTTCAACTGCTCGTAAAACACAACATACAGGCCGGCATATGGCGCATCACGAATAGCAGTGGCACCAAAGCCAGAAAATAAGCCCCGAAACCCCTCTGTACGCACAATATCCCGTCCGGCCCCCCAGAGGCTGCGATAGGCGTAATAGTCTGATTCATAGCGTACTTTAAGGACGGTGACAGGCATCATCACGAATCCTGCCGCTGTTCTTGCAATGGCCCCAGTGACAAGGTTTGCTGTATGGGAGAGCTTGGGAAGCGCGGATGTGCGTGTTTGCTTGTCATCATGATCGCCATGGAGTAAGACAATTGGACCCCGGTTTGCTACCCCTTGCCTTAAAGCATTTAAACTAGAAAAGTAAAGAGCGGACCCAAATCCCGTTCGAAGTGCTGATGGTAACGTCCCTCGCCATAGACCACGGATTGGTTGGGGTGATGCAAGGATTTTGCGAACGGTGGTGAGGAGAGAAGCTGTTTGGTGGGCTTGTTGGATTCTAGTCTTCAGAAGGTCTGCAGGCTGGAGGAGAACAGCAGATGAGAGCCCGGAGGCCAGACCAGCGGCGAAATGGTATGTTGACTTTGAGACTAAATCGTCGGTCAGCAGAGTTTCAGAAGGGGCGAGTTTAATTTGAGAGCAGTGTTGTGGAAGACATACAAGTTGAAGTCTTTAGCTGGGCACCATTCGTAGAGCCATCTGACATATCTGCTGCACTCCGTGAGCAGCAGCAGAGCGAGATAAGATTAAAGAGAGGATATCACCTGGTCACTAGAAGAGCTGCCAGCGGTGAATGAGACTCTGCACAGTTAATTCTACACTTGGATGACCATAGTGATTTGTAGAAAATAGGAAAACTGAGGATTGAGTCAGAGCACCCTATCGGGATGTCATTTGTCAAGGCACTCTCTTTCTAGCCGCATTTCTTAGCTGCTGTGAACTAGGTGAGGCTCTGCCAACTTCCAAGATCTTTGTGTTAGCGATATGCCGATATCAGAATCACTGGAGGTACTTGGAGCGTAGAACTGTCCCAATATGGCTTAGATTGAAAAATATCGGCTTCGGACTTTCATTTTGTTCCGGCCGAGTCGACGCGACGATCTATAACTATTTGTGAACTAATCTTAATTTACCTATGACATCATGTCCTGAGCTAAAATATAGGTACTTGACATCCATGACTAACATTGAACACCCTACTGATTGAATGAAGGAGGATAGATATGTGAGGTAAAGGCATCGCGAGACAGCATTCATGGACTAACTCTACCTTTGCTAACTATCTAGGTAGTTTGCTGGCAATTTTCTTATTCTTTTATGCAGCCGGTCAGTTGATGCTGCAAATATCCTCTGAAGCAACTCAATAATTCAAACTCATCATTTCTACATGCATACATTGCATATTCATTGCATTAACCTCGTCAATTGATGATCTCTTTACCTTTTCTATTCACTTCTTATACTTTATCGCGAAATTAATGATCCTCGGTGTGATTAGTCTTGCTGGAGGCAACACTTCAAAAAGGCATCTACATGTGAACACTTTGCATAAAGAACAAAAAGTGAGTTTCTGATGCTGTAAAGAAGAAAGTTGTCAGCCTTCATATAATGCATTACATGTTTTCTAACAATCATAATTCATTTACATGAGGCTGTCACTTTAATGATTAGACATGCTTGAGGAAATGTCTAAGTGTTATGTCATGCTCCAGGCACACATTCTCCATCAAATCAATGTGAAACTAGGAAATCATCTGAAAGTCAGCACCATTGAGTCCTTCATGCCTGATGAGGGGACCGGTCCATTTGCAATGGACTTCACATGGAACACGGCGCGATTCAAGCCGAACATACAAGCTGATTTCAGATGAAGGCCTGGTGATTCTCTTGACAATGAAAAGCCAACATTCTATGTTCACAACTTCACCTGTATGAAAACAAAGAAAGGGGTTGTTTAATTGATGTTTTGAAAAGTAAGAGTTCAAAATATATCTGGGACATATGTATGATTGTTTATAGATAAATTGAACACTGGTTACCCAGGTTTGAATGACTTTTTTTTTTTGAATATAAAGCCTCCGCCAGCTTGGTCCAACTAAAGTTTTGCTCCTCCCGCAAACCAATGGCCTCAGATGTACCACTTCCAAGAGATTTGGCGCTCGCTCATCAAACATTATGAAAACCGAAAGTAAAGGTAGGGAGGGGCCCAATCCAAAAAAAAAAAAAA
>PDND01000232.1:0-41457 GCA_002572855.1 [Emmonsia] crescens
CCCCCCCCCCCGGGCGATAAGAGCTTGCTAGTGGGAGTTCCAGGTCCCAGTCGTCCTGGGAGTTTAATGAGGTCTTGGGATCGGGTAGGACGTTTGTTTGATGAGAAGCAATCTTGACAGAAGGACCCTAACAAACGAGAGACTTGGGGGGTGGGAGAGGGTGAGAGTAAGTAATAATGCTAAAATAAAAGAAGAAGAGGACAAGGTTTAGAGCAGCGCAAATCAACGGGCGTGCAGACGTTTATTATTATTCGTTACTCCTGCTTACCTTTTTTTTTTTCACGCTGACAGAGAAGCCAGACACGGAACAAGTCGCCGGCAATTATTAATGGGAGAGGTTAAATGATAGAGAATTGTGTGTTATATCAGATAGAGCAGGGGGGGAGAGAAGAGAGGGAGAGAGGGAGAGAGAGAGAGAGAGAAGAGAAGAGAAGAGAAGAGAGCCAATAATGCAACAATACTGCCTGAGGAAACGGTGAGACAGCGAGCGACGTGGTGAGGTTGGGCGAACAGAACAGGGCGAATCAATGAAGGGAAGGCTGCGACTGGATGATGAAGAGGATTGTTAATGACTGAAGAGGATGGGAAGATGGTGGAGATATTGTAACTTACGTGATTGATTGATTGATTGACGGTAGATAGATGGCGGTCACGGACTCAACTCACTGGAGATGGCGATGGAGTTAGTTAACTAGAGTTAGTTCATGTCGATGTATCCAACCATTTATGCAACTAACGCGGGAGAAGAAAAAGGCGGCGGAGATCCAGGCTTCTTATTCGGCCAACAATCCAACGACAACACAAACTGCAACAGTGGATTCAAGCAACTAGATAAAATAGTGGTATAGGTTTGTGCCTGAGAGATGTCTATAGACGGGTAGACGGATAGATAGACAGACAGACAGGCAGCCAGGCGGATTGATAGATAGAGTGCCTGATTGACTTGGGCTGGTGTGAAGGTGGGGGGAAGAAGTGGGCAGAGTTGGGTAGATGGCACAGGGCTGTTGGAGGAAGAGGGGAAGTCCGGGGTTACTGTAATTGATGACGATGAGAATAGAGGATAGAGGATAGAAGATAGAGGATAGTTGTTGGTGATAGTGGTTGGTGATAGCGGTTGGTGGAGGTGGAGTGATGATGGGGATGATGATGATGATAGATTGTTGTGGTGTGTTGCTGCTGCTGCTGCTGTTGAGTCTGGACTGACTTTCAAGGCCCAGGTACCGTAACCTCTATGGGGAATCCGGCGGGATGATATCAGTTCCAGGAAATATACTCTGTTCCATATGAATTAGGTTCGCTTCTTCAACTCTATTTAACTCTTAGATCTAGATATGTAGTTATATGCTAGTTACATACATACAGGAGTTCCTGGCGTACTTTCCAGAGCACATTTGTATGTATTCTTTAAAAAAAGAATGGAGAAACAACCTCAACACACACACACACAAACAAACAAATAATGGAATATCTAAAGCTAAACAATTGGCACCCAGCCACAGTCCCCGGATAAATGATAATTAAAATAGCCCTTGGTGGGGAGGCGAATCGCAGAACAAAGAATCAAATGCTCCGTCTGAGGGTCTATTCTGCGCACTTCCAACAAATACCAACCATATTTAGATACCCCATACGGATTACTGTCAGAATAAACAAATGTGGTCAATGTTCATGATCAAATGATCAACACAGTTAGCCATAAGCAAGCATAATAATATCCGTGGGGCGGATCACCGTCATTGAGGCGTCGGGCGGGAAGCATAATTTAATAACTAAACTTGTGAGAGAATCTGCTTAAATACTTAGTGCGCGACTCCAAAGCCGATCTCTTCCTTCTATTTAGCTATCTTCATATTCTCTATCTTTTTCAAAGGGGATGCTGCTCCACCAACACAGTCTTCCTCTTCCTCTTCCTTTTCCTCATGCTCACGCTCGTTGTTCTGAAACACACACCCAACTCCAACCCCAACTCCAACTCCAACGCCAATCTGGCTGTGATCGCTAGTTAAAGGTAGTTAGTTTAACTAAGCTGGTGAGACCGGAGGATACTCTAAGCTCGAAGTTTTAACTCAACCTTTGTTACTCCGTGCTTCGTACTCCGTAGCAATGGGTATATAAATAGCAGCCCCCAACCAAGCCATTTAATATTGATTGAGATTCGCGAAACGGCGTCAAGAAAACAAAGCGCCAACACCTGGCTGGCTTCGATATTTAACTTTGCTGGCTGCTTTGTCTCAAAAATTTCTGTTCAATCTCTTTGCTCATGTCCACTCCAACTAACAATGTTTCAAGATAAATACCTAAATATTTAGCTTGATTCCTGTCTATGTACTGTATAGTTAACTTCTGTAACAAGCCGTTTCTTTCTTCTTCCAACCGAAGTCTGGCAGGACAATCCTTCATACTGAACCCACACCAGTAAATAACTCTTGTAACTCTCACCTGCGGCTCTCCCTCCTGAAGTGCAACCTATAGAGGGATGTCTCACTCATTGACTGTCCTACGCTCTCAATAGTTTATATAACAATCTTCCATTCTTATCCATCCATTTAGAAACTCTCCCTGGTGGCGGGTTACACATATCTACCTCCTCTCTAACCGTCTGTTCCGTAACCCCCATTTTTATATATCAATGATTCAATATTGTCACATCATGCGTGTATATACATATGTACATGTACATGTACATGTGCATGTACTGTAACAACTGTGCATATCCATGCATTAATCCTGCCCGGCGACGCCCGAAATGTTTATTAAAACCGCCTTCCCCTCCCCTCCCTTTCTGCTCGAGAATAAGACATATATATAGATATATAGTTGCCAGCTTTCCCTACAGCGCCAGATCTGTTCCCTCCCGCCCCCTTGCCGTCGTCCTAAGGAGTTATAGTTCTATAAAAAACGAAGCGAAAATATATGTTCATACACACTGCGTGAGAAGACAATCATCACATTTTTAACTATCTAACTCTACAGCTGTGCTTGATCTGCTGAGCTAGGCATCATTGGACTGAACAATCCTCCTTATCAGACCTTGAAATTCAACATTAGAGCCAGGTTCCCAGGTAAGTTTCAGAGCAGCTAACCAGAAAATAGTAGATTTTTGTACGGCATGAAGAGGAGGAGCAAGTTGAAACCCCTTCCCACTCGTCTTCTCCAACATAGTTCTCCGGAGTTGGAAATGTTGTCAAGATCTCAACAAAAGCAAAATAAATAAATAAAAATCCATGAAAGAGTTCCCTCTTGCGGCAGGCAAGTGGCGCTTGTGGGTATTCAATAATCTGTATGAGGAATTTCCCAGGAACTGGTACGAACTGTACTCCGTAGAGAGCATAGGTATAGCTAGGTCAACATGCTTGCGTCCACTTGCTAGGGAATGGGCATGGGCATGTCTTTCTAGATTCCTGAATTCTAAGTTATAACTAAGTTACTATTGAAAATGGCCCCCACCCCCCTGTTTCTCTGTCCCCTGTCCCCCTGTCACCCTGGACCCCCTCCCCCTCCCTGTCGAGTCGACAAGTTGAGGGTGGTGGGTTGGAGTTGGAAATGTCGCAGAGATATGAAAGAAACTACATTAAATGCCAGGCACCATAATTATCTTCCTCTCGCTAGGTAGAGAGCAAAAAATCGGTTATTTGCCGCCGCCCCCAACGACGGGAATCGCATATGCATACGCCGCATGCCGCATGCCGCATGCAGATGTTTGAGTTCGACCAGTTATTATTATTGATCGGGTTTGTGCAATCCTGGTTGTTTTCTATTGAAAGGGCGAACGGGAAAATTAAATTAAAGTAAAACAGTACATGGGTAACTTTTGGCAGGCTCCGGGTATACCTGGTCTACATAGTACCACGTTACGCAGAAAAGATTTTACCCGTCGCTGGATGCATTCATTCATGGATGCATGATGGATATTTCCGAACCTCCCTTGGCCCATGGTTTAGCGCCTGCGGGGGGTTTTACTCGCAGCAAGCAAAACGAGGTCCTCTTGGAGCTCTGGGACAGCAGACTGTGGTAACTGATAAACGACCGCCTGACGACGAGAGTTGATTGATCAACAGATGGATATTTTTAAAGGGGTCTTCCCATTGGGATCTTCCTTCGTCCGCATATATATATGGGACTATCGAGAGCCTCCTCGTTGATGAATCATGATATCATGAATCAGGCTAGGGGGATTGAAATCGCCCTGGCCAGTACCTAGCCGCTGGGGGTGTGACTCCAAACTTGGCAAAAAGAGAAAAAAAACAAATAATAAAACACAGTCAATGAGAAGACATGCAAATATAGTTTGAATTGTAACAGAGTACAGAGTACGGAGTAAATCCGAACAAAACAATGGGTTGTGTTGAGTGTCGAGTGACCCTGTTGTTTCTTGGTTGATTGGTGCTGGACCAGACTCTAGTTGACTTGAAGTTGCTGGGGGTTCTAATTAAATAACTAACTTCTTGGACGCGACACAACCAAAACTTGCAGAACGCGTTTTTTGTTTGTTTGTAACAATCACATTAAATCTTGCACTCATTACCCCCTTAAATAAGTGTGGAACAAACCACCCTCAATGGAACATTGAACAAGCAGAAATTTGCCCATTGTCTGGCATTGTCTGGCATCTGGATAAGATAATGGCGAGGAAAAGAAAACGGCAAACGACAGACCTCACTCTGACCGATTTGCCAGTATCGAAACACGTCTGGGACGATAAGCCTCTGGATGGCTCAATATACCACCCGGTGCTTTCGCTTTACTATCCCCGAGTGGTAACACTCAGGTCCTATCTCTACGAACAGTTACCATTGTCGTCAAAGTCGCGAAGGAAAAAAGTCGCGTCTCTTGGCCTGGAGAAACAGGATGGCTCTGACAGTTCCCCCTATTCGCTCTCTTCCCAGCAAGTTGGCGCAGGGGTCCAGCAAACCAAGGAGGAAATCCAGGCCCTTGCTGGTATCCTGGACTCAACCCTGGTGGGCATTCTGAAAGAGCCTGACAGCGCTATCAATAATTCTAGACAGAAAGAATTTGCCGCCTTTACTCAATCCCAAGTCCGCTCCTCGATGGAGTGTACTGATATTGGCGCAACTACCTCCCAGTCAGATGTGAGTGGCTGCTTTTCTTCTGGGGAAATATCCTTGGATAACGCTGTTGAATCCACTCCACGGCTACTACCTGTTCCTTCAAGCATACTGCCAAGAGCATTTGAAACGTTCTAGAGAAACTGATGGAGCAATGTTGTAATATTAGATCGTGGATTTCGCTATCCTTACTCTGTTTAATAGATATCGCGGCTCTTTCTATAGACCGCCGCATTTACTCTGTCATGGGTTCCAGAGGGCAACTAATCAATGTCGCCCAAATCACGAACATGATGCTATGACAGGAATCCGTGGGATCGTCCCACAGTATCCAAATAGAAATGTTTCAGCACTCAAGAACTCCCCCTGGACTGAGGTCCTTGGCCTCCTCGGGAGGAGTTGTGAAGAAATTATGCTTCATTTACTCCTGGATTGTAGTGTATTTATCCAGGTAGATGAGAAAAGGGGTAGCTTTTATCAATTGAGTGGTGAGACCTATATTTTCCGTTCTTTGGTCACGCTCACTGGTAATAACTGTCGAACGATTCATTTCATTCAGGAATACAGCTGTCCGAACTCAAGACTTTGGACTCAAGTCCTCATGCCAAATATGCTCAAGGTGCAGCAGAGAAGGTCACAAAAAATACAGCAGCAAAAACCCCCAGACCAGCTGAGAACGTTTTGCACACTCCAGCAACGATTACCTTCGTTAGAAGCCGTATGCTTTATGCGCGAGCCGCATTAAATGCGAAAGGAAGAGTCCGATTCGGCCTGAGGCATATTCGTAGGCGCCCTCCAACTCAACAGACCGCTGACTGTGCTGGTTATGCTAATGAAAATTAGATGTTTTAAACAGATATCCGGAGAGCACCAACCGGGACCATACTTTGCACATAATGAAATACATCTTCCCACGCCAATTTGGTCTGCATAATGTCTTTACGTCTTGCGTGAATCCGAAGGAAACCGTTCAGCCATTCAAGGACTATACCCTACGCGAGGAAGAGATAGCACGCTGCAGGAGCCAAAGGCATCTCCCCAGCGAAATTCCGGAGAAAGTTCCGAAACGACTACGCGGTGACCTTGTTGTCCTAATCCAGAAGTTGCAAAAGCGCCATCAGCGGTGCCCATATGCAGAGCTTTTGCGTTATTACTGCCCTATTGAGGTAACATCAGCTACTTCTCCGTTGTCAATTGATGAAAACTGTTTGTGCATCTAACTTAGCAATTACCAGAACACCCATCCGCCTACGCTGGGCCTGGTAGACTCACCTTCTTCGAGTTGTAACAACAGCGCAAGTACCTCATCAACGCAACTAGCTACCCAGTGTAACCATATAGAAGAACAATCTCGCCTCCTGCCATCCTCCCACGTCCAGTCATTGAACCAAACACAAGCTCTGGGGAGCAAATCAAACCGCAACACACAATCCAATGTTGCATTTAGCCAAAACAGACCACCTCGTAAACTGCCAATGACAGATTATGCCACCCCACATGCTGCAGTATCCGCATTTTGCCGGGCGGTGTTACTGAAACTCATACCAAATGAGTTGTACGGTTATGGGGAAGATGGAATTAAAAATAGAGATATTATCATGCGACACGTGGATAGCTTCGTGCAATTACGCAGGTTCGAGAGTTTATCATTGCATGAGGTCTCACAAGGATTGAAGGTCAGTTAGTTTTTTTCGAACCCATACGTGGCGGAATTTCCTCTTCACCTGGAGAGAAAAGGGGAGCACGCTTAGTCTAACCATAAAATTTCCCTACAATAGATCACTTGTGTCAAATGGCTTCAACCCCCTTCCCGCAACGAAACTCAGGCACTCCCGCCCGCCAAGCTTTCGCCTTCAGATATCCGTAAACGGATGGAGATATTTCTTGAATTTATTTACTACATATTCGACTCCATCCTCATCCCACTGATTCGCTCAAACTTCTACGTCACGGAGTCTGGCGTCCATCGTAACCGTTTGTTCTACTTTCGACATGATATATGGCGACGGCTTACTGAGCCATCGATTGCGCAACTCAAGCTATCGACCTTTGAGGAAGTCAAAAAAGAAACTGCGGAACAAATTCTAAGCGGACGCAATTTGGGCTACAGCCTTTTGAGATTACTTCCAAAATCATCTGGCGCACGACCCATTGTTAACCTAAGGCGGAGACCAGTGCGAAAGTGCGGGTGGGGTGGGTTAAGCGAACTGGGACCTAGTATTAATTCTCTCATGACGCCAGCGTTCAATGTCCTCAACTATGAGAAAACTCAGCATTTAGGCATGCTTGGAGCCACAATGTTCTCCGTTGGTGACATCTACGCTCGGTTGAAGGCTTTCAAGGAGCGTAAGGTGCCACCCAATGTAGCAAGGACTAAACCGTTTTACTTTGTGAAATTGGACATTCAGTCGTGTTTTGATACCATCCCACAACAGCGGCTGATTCAATTGGCCAAACGGCTAGTTGCTGAGGATGATTATCTAGTAACCAAACACGTGGAAATCAGACCCCCAGACGAGCCTCTAACAAATGTCCCAGGTCGCCATGGAACTAAGGTCAAGCCGGTGAGGAAATATATATCCAAGGCGGCAGGTTTTGCTGATCTCACAAGCCTATATGATACCGTTACTGGCAAAGAGAGTGAAGGCAAAAGATATACCATCTTTGTCGACACCCCGACCTACAAAAAACATCAGAGGAGGGATATCCTTCTCCTTCTCCAGGAACACATCCAAAACAACCTGGTGAAAATTGGCAAGAAGTATTTTCGGCAGAGGACTGGTATTCCACAGGGATCTATCGTTTCAACATTACTCTGTAATTTTTTCTATTCTGAATATGAACGGGAAAGGCTTGCCTTCCTTGACGGCGACGACGCCCTCCTTCTTCGCCTCATAGACGACTATCTCCTCATCACGACGGAGCCCGATCTGGCCGTCGAATTCCTGCAAGTCATGCTTGGGGGGAATGAGGACTACGGTATTTCCGTGAACCCGGATAAAATCCTGGTGAACTTTACGACCACAATTGACGGACGCAAAGTCCCCCGCCTCCTCGAGCCATCCCAACGTCAATTCCCATATTGCGGGAACATCATTGACACATATACTCTTGCCCTAACCAAGGATCGGACACCAAAGGATCCCAGCCTCACCACTTCAGATACCCTAACAGTCGAAGCCAACAAGTCCCCCGGTCTCTCTTTCTACCGCAAGGCTCTTAGTTCCTTTAAAATTCAGGCCCACGCTATGTTCCTCGACACGAAACATAACTCGCCCTCAGTAGTACTGGCAAGTCTCTATCACAACTTTCTCGAATCAGCCATGAAGCTATATGAGTATACACGTTCTCTGTGTCATCGAGGCAATCGAGGACGGGGCAAAACCGCAATGACGTCCTCAGCTCTCCTTATCAGGACAATCTCAGCCCTCATGGACGTCGCCATCCACATCATACAGTCTCGCAAGTCGACTGCTTCCCGGACGGGGTCAGGGTTTGAGAGCAGCGTGACAAGATCGCAGATCCGTTGGCTTGCAGCTATAGCATTTCGGACGGTACTTGGTCGCAAGCAGACCAAGTTCGCGGCTACGCTGCGTTGGCTAGATAAGGTGAGTCGGGGGTCGAGGCCGACGACAGATGGAGAAGCGGTGAGGTTGCGAAAGGCGGTCAAAGGGGAAGGGGCTTTTTGAATAGCAAACTACATACGTAGCTTGAAATGATGCTTACTACTTATTTAGCTTATCTTTGTGCATATAATTGTGCCCGAGCCCTAGCCCCCTTGCCTTGAGATGTGGAAGAAGGATGATAGACCAATCAGAGATCAGATATTGCGACTAAAGTTGGCACTATATCTGAAATGGGGGAGAAAAGTGGCAGAAAGGAACGCTAGTCCCGAAGCGTCGAAATCTCGTACCTACAACCTTGGAAATAGAGTACATACTCCGTACTACCAGGATGGCCGACAATTGTAATAAAAAGTACGAGTGCTCAGAAGGTATTTGCAGCCCCATGCCTCTTGTGGCCGGGACTATTACCCCTCAAATGCCATTCAGCTGACCTAGTTACTGGACTGGCGCCAGAGGACTACTTAAGCGGCCCCCGCTCTCGTGGTCGGTCCATCATCTTTTCTGCTTTCCGCTGCTGTTGCACTTCCCACTTCTTCGCATCTCAACATGGATGTCTCTTCTTTACCGCCTCTGCGTACAGACCCAATCATACGGAGCCGTAATCTTCTTGGAGTTGGATCGATGGGCTTTGTTTTCAAATCTGGTGACGATCGCGTTTTAAAACGGCCGGCAACCTACGCTGAAAAGGGCAACTTCGAAATGGCTTATATCAATGATTTGTCCATAGAAGCGCTCGCCGATGAAGCCCACATCTATAGACGGCTGGGACAACATGTAGGGATCATTCAGTACTTTGGTATTGCCGAACATACGATCGAGCTTGCCTTCGCCAACCAAGGCGACCTGTGGAAGTATATGGAACAGAACCCTCGGCCAACAGATAAGGTCGTGGTTGAATGGATTCGATGTCTAGCAGATGCCTTCGCCTACGTCCATTCTCACAGAGTTGTTGTGGATGATATTGACCTTCGGAATATCCTCATCCACAACAATCGTCCGAAGTTATCAGACTTTAATCAATCGTTCCTATTACCATTGGATACCGACATGGAACATTTCTCTATCTATGACATAAATGCCCATATTGAGATTCTCCACCTTGGTTGTCTGTTCTATTCTATCTCGACATGGTCGAAGTTTAAATATGACTACTTCGACGACAATCGCTTTCCAAACCTGGACGAGCTTCCCGACACGGACGGTATCATCAGTGGGATGATTATCAGAAAGTGTTGGACGAGGGGATACGCTAACATGGAATTGCTAAGGAAAGACGTGGAAGGTTCACTCCCCGATGAATTGAGGGCTCGTTTTAGAAATTCCGCCCGTCTTTGGTATGTCTGACACGCCACCTACTCCGTATATTATGGTCTAATAGACTAATTAAATCGGTGCAGACTTTGGACTTTGGATATTTTGAGAAGAGAATGTTTAACCTAGGCTTGCCCAAAATTTGAGCATAAAAGAATGTATCTAGGCTTGCTAATACTCTGAGAACAAAAGAATTTAATATAGGCTTGCCAGCAATCCCCAGACCTGTCTTGTTTCCCAAATCTGAATCATTTTTCCCTCGAGTGAGTTACGGACAACAGAATTGAGAAGACAGATTGTTTCCTTCCACAGAGTAACCTATGCGCCTATGGTGACATAGCTATCCTGCGTTGCCAGACTGGATGTTGGTCCACTTGCGCTACTATCATCACCATCACGCTTTGGGCCCGGGTTTTTCGGCAGCTCGCACGCAGCGCATTTTTTCCTTTTCCGCACTTGACCTAAATTCACCTTCTCGTGATCAGGGCACAGTTGGGGGGGTATCCTCCCTAAGGCGGTATCACACATAAGCGTGCCTTCTGTTGCCGGCTGTTCCGTCTTATGCCCACAAGTCCAGACGACTGGTGAAGGCATCCACTTTTGGCACCCGCACCTCGGGCCTGGATCCTCAGAAGCCTAACATCAAACTGTTACTCGTGGCTGGATTTCCGCATAAGATGACATACAGGCCAACCTACCATTATGGTTCAAAGCCCCTGAATAGAAGGTGAAAAATTGTTCGTGTGTAAGAGATATTTTGCTTTTTGTTCACTTGTTTTCGCCTGAATATATGTCATGTTGTCAGCACTGTTTCTTAAGCTACACTCAGTATCGTCGACTCACTTTCAAGTTCCTCAAGTCCTTTCAAATGATGGCTGATTTTGGTTGATTTTTGGAACATTGTGAACAGCTACAACGCACTGTATTTATGCTTAAGGAAGTGAGGCAAATCTTCCCTTATACAAAGAAAGCTCGAGGTTGTGTTTTGCTTTCAGGAGATCCTCTCGATATACTCGCAGTTTGATCAACGTCGTTTGAGGATTGTCAATTGAAAGACTGAAGCGCTGCTGTTGGGTTAGACTCCAACAGTCTGCTTGGTTACCTGTTGACTTTTGCTGCGATTTGGTATGGCAGGAAGAATTATTCTACGTAGTCCAACAAGGGACTGCAAAAGGTTGGCCTTCCTCGATTGCACCTCCTGTCTTCGGTTTCAGGCAATTCATTATGAGAATACATAACTAACATAATTATCACCCGTTAGATAAGTTAAGGAACACTGTTATTCTTTCATGGGCGTGGGATTCTGTGTCATCTCTTTCCGTTCTGGTTAGATTTCTTTGCAGCCGCTACTCCGTCCAAGGGGGAGAACAACTTTGAAACTTGCATATATCTGAGACACTTAAATTGACGTCAATATTCATTGATTGTTTTCGTTGATCAAGTGTTGAGATGTATAGAAAACGTCAATGAAAAGAATTATAACCGAACGCTATGGTGTGTACTAATAAATAACCAACTCAATTACTACTTCAGAATCGGCGTACAAGGATAAGGTTTCAAAAGTAATCGTAGTCAAGAGTCTGTGAAAGACTCGGATGATGATGATGAAACAGGCTATATCGGAAGCTTCATATGTAGTTATCAATACTCTGAGTTGGTTGAAGTCAGTTAGAACTCCGTGAAAGAGTTTAGAGGTTAATATCTACTGACTTGCATCTGATTGAAGTGGAGATCAGCTTCAGAAACACTTTGAACTGTATATATCTTGATGAATATATCAAGGCAGCTATCATTCGATTCAGAGAGAAGAGTAATAGAATTTTTCTTTATTATTTGACAAAATTGTTTTATGTCTTTTCCAAAAATCAATCATACCCTGAGTGCTGTCCTCTGTGCATTAGCTCATAGAAGGTGGCAAGAGTTGGTCCGGGCAGAATGACACCTATGAATTCTGTAACAAGGTCAAATTGCCGGCAGGGATCTTTCTTCTTTCTTTCTTCTTTCTTCTTTCTACTCCGTATTTGTCTTAAAAGTATAATCCCTGCTATATAGGGTTTCAAAGAGAGTTGGAAGTTGGATCTTAATAGAAGCCTAGCCTAGACCATCGATGGGCAGACGAAATGTTTCATCAATTTGTTCAATGTGTTAACTATACGGAAGTACAGAGCATGAGCTTTGCCGACCCCCCTTCAAGAACGTGCTCGATGGACGGATGGTTTGTATCCGAGCCGACATTTTGTTATTTGGAGAGGGAGTAGCTCTTGGGCACACATACTGTAGCTTGCAGCTTGCAGCTTGCATCTAATATTAATGTGATGTGTTCAGCGGCTTGGAAGAATTTGGTGCCTGACTCTCTTCATTTTAGCTGATAGCTCCGGAGGGTTTATCTCGCGTCAGGAATAAATGAAGTTTCCGACCATCATACGCCGTCCATATAAGGTTACCACGTACTATTCCTGTAATAATGCTAGAAAGTTGCTGGAAAGTTGCTGGAACATTTTGAATTTCCCGGATTCGCAACTTTCTTACATCCATGGATGCCGTCATTTGTGTCACATCGCGTGTATCCGCGGGTAATCGGTCTATATATTGGTGTATCTGGATGTATATGTACTGTAGGATATATTTATTTTGGGCAGTGGGTTCCGGCACGCCTAAACCTTTTCCAGGCTAGTTGTTCAAGGTTGCTACCTACCAACTGGCCAAACCTGGCTTCACCCCCTGAACAAGCCCCTGAACAACCCCCTGGAGCCGGGGGCCAAATACTAGCCCAAATACTAGCCAAATACCGAAGAATACCAACGAATACCAGCGAATACAAGTCCATACCTCAGCCCGCCCTGTTTCCAAGGTTGTTGTGGCTGAAACGCCAGCCAATATGGCGCTAGTCCCAAACAGGCATGTCAGACCTCATCGCTGGTTTTCTCCTGCCCCAAAGCCAGCTCTGCGGCTAAAATATCTTACCCACTTGATCTCTGTCTGCCGTCTGTCTGCCTCCGTCTGTCTCGTCTGTCTCTCTCGCTATACTCAATAAACCCTCTATCGTTTCTCTCAGGTCGACATGCCATGATTCTGGTGTGCTGCGCCTGCATCGAGTTTTTGTTTACGACCCCCTATATCGTTCGTTACCCATGCCTCTTTGATACGCTGCATACTTGAAACCACCATCCCTTGCTCGCTCCTCAGATAATCGCTATCGTCATTCCTTCGATCCCTAGGGCAATTCATCCTCCAACGCTTTGACAATTGGTGGAGCCTGTCCGCTTTTCTGTTTGGTTTCTTTTCTTTATTTCTGTGTTCGTTACTTGTTCGTTTTTGGTGGTGGCCGTTGGTTCTTAATATCGTGCCAGGATTCTTAGGCATTGGCAGAAAACAGGGCGTTTGGATAGTACATGTACAAGGAGGAGGAATCACACCAGAAAAGGATAATAAGAAAACAGACGAGAGGGTACAACTCAATCAACGAGCAGGCTCACATTGAAATTCGATCGTTCTACCGCCTGGCGTGTGCGACCTTTGATCGGATAATGAAATGACGGCCATTTCCGTGGCTCCCGACTCTCCGCCTGAACTCTCTGGTTCCAAATCCTCCAAGTCCTCCTCGTTCCATTCCTCTTCCCAACACTCGGGCCCCGATGGCATCCTTGCAGATATCTCCAATTTTGAGGATATAGGCTTGGAGGAGGAGTATGTTGATCCCCATCACTTCGCCCAGGACAAGTTTGCCTTGCGACCAAACCGTCGCGTATCCTCTGGGATCGGGCCTCGCACTACGCCCATGACGACAACAACGAGAGATTTGACTGCCTCGACTAACAGAAAGGACAATCCTAAGCTCCATGGGCAGGTTCGGGGTGCTTTAGAGGCAATGCAGTCTCTCAGTCTCCCACGATCCAGGAGTGGATCGCGTAGAGTTATCTCTAGCCCTTCAACTCCTTCGCTCCAGCTCCGCCCTTCCTCACGGCAACGTTCGAGATCTCCCTCTCCGGGCACACAGCCAATTCCGTTATCGCCAGCCAACAGTACACCACTGCCACCAAGGCCCCGGCTTAGTTCATCGCGATCTTTCACACGTTCTATGTCACAACAGCGGCCTAGAAAAACTATTGAAGAGTTGGAAGATGAATACCATGACTCGGATGAAGAACTTCCTGAAGATGCAACCTTGTGGAACGTCCCTATATCCCCACGTCCTCCCCAAGAGCGGCCTGGAGGTAGAGGCTCTAGCCCCGATCGAAGGAGCCCCGGTCCTCGACCGATTCCGCTGTCCCATTCAACGTCAGCCCCTCCATTGTCAACCCCTCTAACAACTTCACCGCCAACGTCTGCTAGGCCGACGAGACCTAAACTTTCAAGAGCCAGTTCCCTGGGTCCTTCTCGGACGCAACCCTCACCTCGTTCCCCGCGTGTCAACTCTTGGAATCTGGTTATGTCCGAACTTTCTGAGGAGGCGAAAATATTGACCGAAGCGCTGGAATTCCATGCTGACGCGGCGACCCAGAGGCGCGAAGAACGCCTCCAGAGCGGAAAGTCCTCCACTAGATCTAGCTTGGAGCAGGGAAAACGTGAATCCAATGGCATGATTCAGCTTCCGCCTTTGCAAAAATCAAATATCATGATCGACCCACTCCCAATTAGCAAGGAGAAAGAGAAGGTCTTGTCGCGAACCCGACCAAGCTGGCTACCTCCGAAAGACCCAAAGGAGGAAAGGAAGCATTTGTCGGAGTATAAGCGTATGATGGCGCTCTCACGTGAAGCTGGTATGTCCTCCTCCTTTCCCTGTACATACAGTATATGTGGCTGAATTTTGGTTTATCGTAGACAAACGGAAAGCTGCGGAGGCTGCTTCTGCCCAGTGTAAGAAGGACGATACCCGTAAGATGCTGCAGAGCATCTGGGATGACTACGTCTTTCCTGATTGGGACCGCGTCGTATCGGAACATCGCACCAGGGAGCTCTGGTGGCGTGGAATTACCACCCGTTCCCGAGGAGACGTCTGGCAACGTGCTCTGGGAAATGAACTTGCTCTGACAGAGGATACGTATGTAAAGGCTCTCGAAAGAGCTAATCATATTCAAAATAGACCGGATGACAATGCAAGTGAGACGAACAAAAGGATGAAGGAGTGGTTTGCGGCCATTCGCAGGGATGCATCAACAGCATTCCCAGACCTTCATTTATTTGGTGAAGATGGACCACTACGCGAAAACCTGGTGAATGTACTTGACGCATATTCGATGTACAGAAGCGACGTTGGCTATCTGTCGGGTATCCATGTAAGTTGAAGAACCACTCGCCAACATTTTCATTGCTGAAAAAAAAAAAAAAAAAAAAATAAGAAAAAAAAAACCTGCGATTATTAACAATTCGTACAGACAATTGCTGCCCTTTTCCTCCTCAATCTCCCCACACCTGCTGCAGCATTTCAAACGCTAGCCAATGCCCTCAATAAACCCTTGCCCCTGGCATTCCTAACCGCGGATCCCGGCGCCACTTCTCGAGCTTACTCCATGGCCTCGACGACTTTGCGCCTGAAGTATCCGCGCGTCTCCAACCATCTGTACGAGAATATGTACCTATCCGACGAACAGATCTGGGGCCCCATGTTCCAGACCCTCCTGACAAATGGCCTTGACCTCGAGCGCCTTAGCCGTGTATGGGATTGCTGGGTCTTTGAGGGCGATCGAATTATTATTCGCGCCGCTGTTACCATCGTTGGATGTCTAGAGACTATGCTATTGAATATCTTGCCTGGCGATGAGGGGCAAAGAACCTCCATGAGAATTTTGGGATGGGGCTCGAAGCATGTCGAGAGGGCCGGCGGACGAGTCAATTCCGCGGAACTGGATCGTGTCGATGTCAATGGCAACGGCAATAACAACAATGGCAATGAGCTGAGCGGATATTGGGTACTTAATAATGCTGGTGACGAGGATGCGTTTATGGGGATGGTTAGGGTCGTGCAAAGAACTTAGCCGTCCTTCGTCTCCTGCGCAAGGTACAAGTTCATATGGCAGCTATAAGCCACAGGCTCGTCACTCGAATTATTTATTCCCCACCGGGGTCTAAACCCAGCTGCCCTCTCCACCGTTCCCTTCGCACCCATGGGGCTTTTAATTTCATCCTAACCCCATTTTTAATGCCCTTAATTTCTTTGTTTTATTTTTCCCGACGGGGAGTACACATCTTGAATGCCCCTTTCTTCTATGATTCATGACATCATACTTACTTTCTTCATTCCTTTCTATTTTTTTACGGCTAAGCTTCTTGGTACTTGGAGACAGGAAGGATACATCCATCCATCTTTATATTTCCTTTTTTTCGGCTCCGTCCTGTACTGCATCTTTATGCCTGCATTTACATTTCTCTGTTGAGCATTTGTAGTACTTAATGTACAGTATGTCCGTGCAGGAGCGCGCACGTGTGTGAATGTGGCTGGCTACTCCCCATCGATTCCGATTTCTCATACTGGATAACCCCGTCATGGTGATGGGTTGGAAGGAATCATGACATCGATCGAGTCATATTTCATTTTTCATTTTCAATTGCCACACCCCGCCTTTCAACTAGTGTCTACTATTAATAATTATTATCATTAGGGGAGGGAAGGGGAGCTTTTTTTTTCGTCCAGCGCGCTTTAGCCAATTTTACCAAGTTAATATGTCTCTTTTTTTGCATTGGGTACTTCCTCATTTTCTTCTTTTGTCACCTTTTCCAACTCTTCCCACCCTGTTCTCTAATATATACATATGTACCCTCTTACCGTCTTGGGCTGTGATTTGAACACAACTTCTAATATTTATTATTTATTGTCTGTCTATATTTTTATATTTTGCATGCTATTGGCTTTCTTGAAGCCGCCACTTATACTGACTTACCTACTACGGTTTTCAAAGTCTATTTTTTGTTGTTTATTGGTATATCTCCATGCGCAGCCGCTCTTGTATATTTCGCGACGCAGATGCCGCATGACGCGCAGATTATGCCGATATTATTTAATTATTTATCATAATAGTACATATATGTATACAAATATATTCATAATTATATACTCTATATATCTTTAGCTTTCAATTTTACAAACTGATTGGAAAAGTAGATCTGTTTCGCTTATTTTAAGAGTAGACTGTTGCCTCTGCGATGTTAAAGTAAATGCTTGAGCTATCCGGTTACTCGTGCTCTGCATTTTGATCTTATCTTCTACATATATGATTCGTCCTGACATGTGCGTAGCTGCTACAACGTATGGGAATATTATCGTCAATAATAATATTATCATCGATGGCAATGCATTATTGCTAGTAAACTATGTTATGCACTTGCTTGTGTGTACGTGTATTTGTATTTTCTGTAGATATATATATATATATAGCTCATATCGGGCTGTAATAGGTCTGGGCAGGGTTATAGGCTAGGTAAGGGTGCGTACAGGATAGATCTGTAGAATATGGGATATAGGCATGACGTGGTAAGGGTGTTGTATATATAGGATGTTTGATGTGATATGAGTGTGAGAGAGGAGAGAGAGAGAGAGGCGTGGGGAGGGAAAACGAGCCAACAGCAAGCGAGATGCGAGTGCGTGCGTGCGTGCGTGCGTGCGGGTGGGTGCGGGTGCGGCTACCAATGTGGGAAGTGGGGCAAGGGTTGGGGGTACCTAGGTGAACTGAACTTGGGCGGTTTTTGACAAGAGTAGGCTGGCAGCCAGGTCTCCTTAACTCCCATGAATCGTAACATGGGAGGGAGGTGGGAATATAAATAATCCCGGCGAAGGATGTAAATAATGAGCCATAAGAGAGAAGCGAGAAAAGAGGAAGTGATGGCGGAGGGGAGTGGGCGTGGGGGCGTGGGTTGGAAGAGCGAAATCGAAATGGACACCATGCTAGGTGACCTCAGATACGTGAAAATAAAAAATATATGGAGATTTTGAGGAATCCAATCCAATCCGAGGGGAAAAAATATCAAGAGACATAAGCATCAAAGATGAAATAACAGAGGCATTAGGTATGGTGGTAACGAATAGTAAATAAATACATCCGCTAACATGCAGAATCCAGGTTAAGGAAAATAACGATGAAAAAAAGGGATGGGGAAAAAAGGATAATGAACTACTCTCATGGTATCTCGTTTAGCCCCCAATCAATCACCAGTACAAGGAAAAGAAGAAGGAAAAAACACCTGTATTTCCGTATCCCCGTCAGGTAATTCGCCTCCATTTCCTACATTACTGCTTTCACAGTCGTGTATCTCATAACAAAAAAGAAGAAAGAAAAAAAACTATAGCAATAAAAAACCTAGGGCGGGGTCGGGGTTTGCGAAATGTTTGTTTCCATGATGGACTCCCTTTGGCTAGGGTGCCGTTCCATATATGCGTCCTCCCTTGCTCTGCGGGCTGTAGTGCTGAATGAGTCTTGGCTTTCCCCGTGAGTCTGCGGCTGCTGGGACAGTTGCTGCTGCTGCTGCGCAACGACTTCTCTCGCGTAGAATTCAACCAGCATTGTGCCGTAGGCTTCTAGCTCCTCAACGGGGACGGCAAGACGGAAGTCGTTTAGGAGGAGGAATTGGAGTTCGAGATGGTTGAGCTCGAGGAGAGGAAGGCCGCCAACCTAGATAAATTAGATCAGCTGCACACCGCGCTGAGTAAAAATGGGGCAGGGCGGAGGGTTGTATTTACCTTAGCATATCTAGAATTGGTGTAGAAAACATCAGAGAAAAACTTGCTTGCGCAGGTCACACCTGCAATGACTAGGCGATGGATGTTGAAACTATCGACTACAAAGTAATGAGAGAGACTGAATGCATCGTCCTCGTATGTGTCTGGGTCAGTGCCCAACGACGGCGGGATAGAGTCTGGGTATATCGTGGAAGGCGGGGGAGGAGATGGTGGATCGTTGTCTCGTGCCCGCATGTGAACGGAGGAGGGAGGGGTTGCGATAGAGCCACGGGTAGAGGGACGGTTTGAAGTAACTGCGGACGGGATGGAGGTTGATGGGGAAGAACGCGGACCCAAGCTGCTTCTATGTTGATCCGACCTTTGCTGCAGGCTCTGGATAAAGCCTTTATTTACCATCTCAGTCATGCGATCAAAGTAGACTAGCAGGCTGAGGAAGACTTCGTAGGTGGTTGGACAGTACTTGTGTATGCGGCTTAGGTAGCTGAGAATGGTAATGCTGGGGACATTCTTCCCATGGAAAGCGAGCACGCTGGTGGTTTGAGCACTGATACCGCCGGCGCCATCAGGCGGTGGGATGTTGCGATGTATATGTTCGTGTTGCTGGTCATTGGTGGTGGTGATCTTGGTCAACAGGCCAGCAACCATCTCGATGATGTCTGTGACTGGCATGGAGCTAATCTCGTACTGGCGGCCGACATCTTGTTGGAAGCGACCTCCGCTGCCTTGGGCTTGGGCCTGGAGACGTCTAGACGAGGCGAGGACCTCCTCATTGGCAAAGCTGCGAATATGAGACAGGTCGTGGACCTGGATGCGACTCGGGGAGGTAGCTTCGGAACCACCCAGGGAGTGCGATGAGCGGTAAGTGGGCTGCAATCGAGGGGAGGAGTTGGAAGAGGGGTTATTGCTATTGAGGCCTGCGGGAGTATTGGATAAGGGAAAGCCGGCCTGGTCAAAGCCGTGGTTATGCTGGGGAGGATGTTGACGGTAGGAAGACCGATGGCGATCGGGGAGGCGGTGAGGATTGGGAAGCGATGTCATCGATGCAGATGAGATGGGATGCCCTGGTGGCTGAGCAGGTGAAGGGGCATTCTGCGAAGGGTGTACAAACGAAGGATTCACGGTGGCGGCGGAAGAGGAGGAAGAGGAAGAGGAGGAGGAGGAGACAGAAGGAGGAATATGGTCGGTGTGGGGAGCAATGGTAGAGGAAGAAGAAGAAGAGGAAAAAGAAGAGGAAGTGGGCGAGGGCGAGGGCGAAGTTGAAGAGGTGCAGGTGGAGGTAGTGGAGTTGAAAGTGGCGGAATCTGGCTGGCTACTAGCAGTGGGATTAGGAGGATGCGGATACGGGTGAGGGTGAGAGTGAGAGTGAGAGTGAGAGTGAGGGTGAGGATGAGGAGAAGATCGTGGTTGTCGGAAGCCAGGCTCAGGCACAGATACCGACATTGACACGGATTGGCCAACCGAAGCGCTGAGCATGGTGTAGGGGCGATGCGCAAGGTGATCCGATGGCGCTGGGCTAACAGCTACGGATCCCATGTCAACAGAGAAGGAATTCGGGAGGTAAGAGGGGCAAGCATCTGTGTGTGTCTATAATACTGACCCCATCTATTGTCAGAGGGGGGGGATCAGATTGAAATGATAAGAGAAAGAGAGTGGGATAGAGATATGTAGACAGACAGTGTATGTAGAAGAGATAGAAGATAGATAGAAGATAGATAGAGATGGAATGAAAAAAGGAGGGGGGGTGCACGGGTGAGAGAGAGTTGACTAAGAACAAACAAACAACGAACCTGGAACCTGGAACCTGGAACCTTATTGTAAATATGACAAGTTGAAGATATAATAAAGAACAGCTGTAGTCCGTATAGTTATATTTATTTGTTGATTTTGTGATGATTATTGATTCTTTAGTTAAATAAAGACCTGTTTATTCCAAGAAAACTCAATAATATAACTACTGCAGAAACAGGACTTTTATTTATTAAATGAAGAAGAAAAACGAAGAAAAAGAAAATTAATACATAGAAAGATAGAAAGATAAAGACATTGTATACATACTTGGTTATACCTCGCCACCCTTTCCCCGCAAATATTTAATATTTAATGAATAAACAGAAACAATCAAGAGAAAGATATCAATTGATAACTTCATTCTTTCTTCTCCTCTCGCCTTCATCCTCTCAATTGCTAAACCATGGAGAAATGGGTCACATAGATGCCTAGATATGACTAAGTGCATGGTGCACAGTTATCTAGGCAGATATTTAAATACTGTGCCCATGGCGCGCGACTTGAAGCTTAGTTACCAAGATATTTACATAGATGTGACGACTATCACCAAAGATGACAAGAAATATGACATCAAAATGCACTGAAAAGCACATTCTGACATCCTGAAAATGACACACTCGATGTAGATGAATGGAAATGTTGCATGGAAATATGAGGATTTCTTAATTAGTTTAGAGGTAGGTCAAAAATAATATCATTGCCAGGTTCCCCGCCCAAAGAAAAATCTGTCTGAAGAGTTCCAAGGTTGCTAGGGTTGTGGATGATAAATCCGATTCATACATACTGGTATTGGCCCAACTCCAGCTCCGGGATCCAGGGTGAAGTCATTTTTAACTCTTGAGTAAACCTCGAAGCATTTCTAGAGATGCATAACTCTCTCTCGTGCGGAATGACGATGGAACCACCTGGCTGATTTCCCTGTTGATTCATGTATTTCTTCACTATCTCTTCTGGATATTGCGGCAAGTTTACACGAACAAAACATGTCCACGCAACCTCCTCGACTTAACGCCCCGACCTGGCTGACTCTGCATCCTTCAATGCCACAACCCTTTGCTGTTGACTATTATCTGGCAGCTCATACGCCATCACTCCCTGTAACTCTGATGTCTCGCGCGGTCCTGAGCGTCCATGCATTTCGGCCGGTAGTGGCTGCTCACTAGGTGCTTCGTATATGTTGCCGTGTGTTTCGTGGGGAAGGAATGGTTGCTGCTGCCGCTTCACCTCTGGCCCCGCCATATCTGGCCCCCCGTCATCGCGTGGTGCGATCCAGCTGATGGACGCGAGGAGACCGAACATAACCACTGTAGGCCAGGTGTACAGCGGCGGGTCTATGATCAGCGCTACTGTTGTATCGCGCGGCTGCTTAACCGCCAGGCTGAATCGCCATGTCGTGCGAATGAGATTGAGAAGCGTGACGGCGATAAACCGGATTGTAATCTATATGATGCATATAAGAGAAATCTACTGTCAGTATCTTGCGCTGTGCAGAATATCTATATGGTGATGCTAATACTTACACCGCGCGTCCTCTTCCCACCGCCAGCTCGAGAAGTTACCACAAAGCAAAGTGCGATGAATACGATCGAATTGATCCAGTATATTACTGAATATGCGATGGCTAAGTTATTAGAGGCGTTATAGAGAATCGTGAAAATATCGTAGCTAAAATGGCTGGAAACGGAGGGAGAGAGAACGACAATGGCGCTTTCGGTTACGCCGAGAAGGGAAATAGAGATGACGGAGAGCACTGCGCTTATGACGAACGTGTAGTAGCGAATGTTTCGTCTCAAGGTAGGGTGCGATTGCAGGTGTTGCAGGGATGTAAAGAAAAAAATTCATTCTCTGTGAGAATGAGGTTAGAGTTGTAGTATTGATGATATAATAGTGTAGAAAGCTTCAGAACATCATCATTGAAACAGAGCTTCAGAATAGAAGTATTACAGACAAATAAAAAAGCGTTAAATGCCATCTTTAGTTCTCTAAGAAAGCAAAGAGCTGCATATCATACCATGCGTAAACAACCGTGCACGCGTACCATAGTGATGTGCCGCTTCAAGGCTAAACCCGCTCATCCTGCATTTTGTCCCACACTTTCACGAAGCCCTAGATTATCTTACTTGTGAAGACGGCGGCTCTAAAGAATGGGTCGAGTGGGATTAGAGACATCTAGAGCAGGCTCGACCTTTCTAGCTTCTGCCCATACACCACCGGTGAAAGTTTCGGTGGAGGGGTTGTGATGCGCTTTGAAAAGGCGTCGAAGGTGACATTCACAGTCAACGGAGAGGCAGAGTCAAGACGCATTTCTTGAGAGGGAGCTTTCTCCAACAGCGACTGTAGTTGGTGTGGCTCACTCGACGTAGTGCTAGAGTATTGATATAGAACCGTGCTGATATAGAACCCACTGATCTCCACACGATGATACTGCTGATCATCAGAAAATTATGTCCTGCCAGAGTCTTGAAACGGGCGGTTGAGAGTGTGCTAAGGATGGGTAAGCTTCAGAACTGATGCAGAAGACATGAGAACCAAAGATACTTACATGATTAAGATAACTTGTGAGATATAGACTTGAAATATGAGGACAGTTGCTCATGTTGAAGTTGTGATGTAGGAAGAAATGAGTTCTTTTCGGGGAAGCAATTCACTTTAGACGCGACATGAAGAGTAATAAAAAAATTACCGCATAGATGCTGGGCCCAGAAGGATAATACAGCTCTTTCTTGATGTTGGCCATTCAACGCTGATTATCTGCTGCTCGCGAAAAACCTGTTTCCCGACATCCCACTGAACAAGACCCATAGTAACAAAGCTTACTGCTCATGGGGCCTCAGAACTGACACGCCGCCAATCTTGACAACATCGAATGCCTCATCGTAATCCTCATCTTCATCCGTGGTAACATTGCTTTCCACAGCCGGCATACTGTATGTCAACTGCAAATGGCGGTCGAAACGGTTGATTGTAGTGTTTCCTGTCTTTTGAGGAGTTGTATGCGGTGAGGATTTGATGGCATCAAGTAGAATATTGTCTAAAAATGCAACCACATCAGTATTGCGAGGAGTCCATTGCAATGGTTCAGATGCCATGACGCGCGAATTTTCGCGCAAGATGACGAATCGGAAGAGTTTTGAGTCGGTAAGAACACCAAAAACAGCGGAAGAGTTCTTCTTGCTTTGAACGCGCGCCTCCTGGATAGCATGGAGATACGCTAACAGCTGAGCCATGTTCCGGTCGGATGAGACATCAGTCTTAGCCTCGATCACTACCAGCATCTGCTCCAACTTATCAAGTTCGGTCATATAGCCAAGGGACCAGTCGGCTCGGCCGGAAATCTTTCCCCCGCCACGATCTTCGCTGATATTCGCCGTCATGGGAACTTCATATCCGACGGACAGTCGGCAATTCGCTTCAGTATCATCGAGCTGATCAAAGCGGTCTGCGAGTAAAATGTCAAACAAAGTGCGCGCAGAAGGTTCACGTCGAAACTTTGATAATCTTGGGGAGTGCTTGAGCTTATCGATCGCGAGAGCTAGGATTTAGTCAATACTGAACTTCGGTCTCCCACCAGTCAGGAGACAACTTACCCGCCCACGAAGAGAGTGGCTTTTGGGTGCTGTATTTCACTTGATCCTCCGTCAACTCCCAATAATATTGAGGATGATCATCGATGAAATCGATGCTGAGCTTATCAATAACAAGACTGAGTGTGAGTTTTGAAGATTGGTATATTGGTTCCACCGAGTTATGAGAGATTGATTGTAGGATTGATTCGAGAAATGGCTGCAATGCACTCACTTCAGGCGTGAGGCCTGTTGCTAACAGCATCTGTAATGCTGAAATGGAAGATGGAAAACGAGCTATTGCATCCGTAAGGTCGTAGTGGACGTGGCTTCTGTCGAGCTTCTGCTTTTTGCTATGTAGAGACATGCTGGAGGGCTCTCTGAATGCAACAAGAGTAAAGTTAAGATAGATCTGATTGTGAAGTTGAGATTCACAGATCAGGCGAGAAGCGAGAGATGAGCTTGTTGCAAGCGCAAGTTGTCAGATGCCTTGTTGAAGCTGCCTTAATTCGGCCTAGTGTTCTCACCTGACAACTCCCATCAGGACACGTTACGTAAGCTCCGTAGATCCCAAGGATTCGATTATACTATAGTGCATGAAGCAGGCTAATCACATGGCGATCCACTGCATCACCTCACATTGTGTAGCTCTTCGGCTCTGGGTTGTTATCTAAGAAAAGTCTTGCGACATCGCAACTTCCAGGCTGTATCTGCCTTGCAGCTGCATGTATGATCCCGCTACCGTCTTGATATTGTTCCCTATTGTTCAGAAATGAATTTACCTAAGCAAACAATCATTTCTTACATTGACTGGAATATATTTGTCTCCCTTCTCTTCCTGTTCCCGGTGGAATATGCAAATTATTGTTGCCTCCTTACGCGCTCAAGAGTCAGATTTCGGAGGCTGGGCTCAACTTTATCGCCGGTTTGATGGCATCGAACCTAATCCATCATTTGTTTCTCTTCTTTCTAGGGTGCTAGCAGGGATTCGTGTCATGGAATTTCTAGCAAGCATGGACAACAATCGAAAGAGAAAAGAAAATATAGCGTCCTAATCTACCTTGCTTCTAATCGGTGCGGCAAACTTTCTGCATTCGGCTTCCAACGTTTACGTCGAAAATATTATTGCAATTGGGATGGAGAATACGGACCGTACAGGTCTATTAGGATGCCTATAAAAGGCCCGGTGGAAGCTCAACCAAGATCTCAATCAACTGAATAAACAAGAATCAACTCCTGATTGACCTCTAGTCACAAAGTTATCTGTCTATGTGAGTGTTACATTGAATCCAAAATGGACGCACATGGGACGACGCTTACACTTGCGTTCAATTTGGCTATAGATATATGACAATATATCCTTTTTATTTTACACAGATATGAAGCTTTTGTGGATCACTGTTGCTTTGATTCTGAGCAGCATGCCAGTTATCGCCTTTCCAACTCGCTGGGGTCCCGGTCGCCATCGGCATATTCGTCCCGTTTCTCGAAAGACCATGTGTGTGCAGAAAGACTGCACCACGGATGCTGACTGTCAATCGGATTGTTTTTGTGATATGTCGGCTCGGGTCTGCCAGCTATCCTCACCTGATTCATAATTGGTTCGATCGAAATGTACAGTATGTAACATTGTTATTGAAACGGGGTCATTTTCTCGTGCTAATGGAGGGCTAGGGGAAAGGTTTGGATTGTTCTTCGGAAATTTTGGAACAGGGTTTCATCGGAGTGTTGTTGGATTGGATTTTCAGAAAATATTGCGGTGTCGTTCCTATGATTTGCTTGGGGGAAATATTTCGCGGGATAATACAAACCTAATCATGGCAGATAGACTGGGATACATATTGTATAGTTAAATTCGCAATATATCTTTTACATGCCACTCCTAATACATAAAATTAAAACATGGAAGAGAGAATCTACGTGGTTAATCCTATGGGCTCCAACGCCGCGAATCATTACTTCATTCGATAAGAAGGCCCGTAATATCAGACAGTTCTTGGTATCTGAGAATAAAGCAAGTCACGAAATTGAGAGTTGCTATATACATATTAGATTAAATAGTACAGATATATACAGATGGCAATTGATGAAAGGGGTGCTGAACGAAACCTATCAGAAGAAAAAGCCTCTGATAAAGATCGCAAAAAAGAAAAAAAGAAAGAAATTCGATAAGAAACGGGGATATACAACAAGGGACATAAAAGAGAGCAGTAGCGTAGTATAGGAAACAGCCTGGTTGCCAGAAATAGAGTAAAAACTGCTAAGGATTACACATCTGCCTATCATATCTGACATAAGACGTATAAAATAAAGGGATTTTGAAACATGAGACTGACAGAAGACATTAAGATATGAAATAAGTAGAAATATATACGTGAAGTGGAATAATCATAAACTGAATTTTTTTCCATATTGACTGATTCATTTTGTGATCAGAGGGAGTGATATGTGACGCTGAATCTCGTCTTCGATTCCTATCCGTGCAATTGGTGGATGGATTCGGGATATCTAATTTGATCGTTTTCATTTCATTCGCTCCATAGAATTCCTCAATTTCCGCTAATATAAATTTTTGCAGGTCTTTCTATAGACCTTCGACGATAGCGGCGACTTCTCGTGACAGGTTTCTCTCTGTACGTGTACGGAGACACCGATTCTCGTCTAACCGGCCTCTCATATCTGGTTGACTGGTAGGAATGGGTGTTTGAATCGCTTGATTGCCTGATCGCGGTCCGAATCAACCACCACAGAAGAAATGACCCGAAGATAGAACCGAGGACGATGCCAGCTATTTCCCCCCCTGAAAGACAGTCGCAAGCCCCATTAGTTGGGGGTTCATTTTGGCGGGCTTTCAGGATTGTAGTGGACGCTTCAACTGGGAGCCTCTGAGTGATATTAGTATTTTCTAAGAATGAGATTTCAATGCAGGGGATTAGGTTTTGACAACCACGGGAGCGCGGGAGCACGGGAGCGTACCATTGTAACTTCAACTACGATTCATAGAAGATTGTTGTTGTTGTTGACTATGATATCTAACTAAGTATCTTGGTATTAAAAGCCGCGAGAATTCAATTCAAATTCAAAAATCAAATTGGGATCAAACTAAGCCTTGTGAAGCCACAATGATAGGAATAGAGATGGATGTGGCAATTTACAAACAGCCTTGCGGGCGCAGAGGCAGAATATCCTCGACATTTGTATTCTTCGCAACGAGACAGTCTAGCAAAGGCAATCCGTCATCGCCCACGGAGAGTGGGGCAAAAATCCATGATTTATTTCAAAGTTGACGTCAGGGCAGAGAAGTGGGAATTATAATTCCTGCATGGCAGGGTTCCTGGATAGCGGTATTCGGTTATCTGGCCTCTAGGCTTGATAATAAGAAGTGCATTCATTCTCATTTCGCGGTGACAGGTATATAGCTGGAGAAGAGGGAGTGCGCTAGTGAAAGGATGATTATGACGTCAAGATCGACTTCATTGGCTTCAATCATATCATCCTGGACGAGGATAGGAAGACTGAAGCAGTGGATAGCACTTTTGAGCATTGATAATTGTACGTACCTGGGCCGATCGAGATGCAAAGGCTTTTTTTCAAGGCAATTAGCTATTGGCTTCTCTCTTATACGTTTATTGCCTGTTACTATTGAAAATATTAAATGTCAAAGTTTATACCTTGTTTGTTTCATCCGCGGAATGGGGTAGTACTTTGCTTTGAGCTCTTGCAGCAAGGAAAGATGACACTCAATCTACATACTGTGTGATAGCCTATGCCTTTTGGACGCGCAATGCGAACAATTATAATGACAGATACGGAGATTATACACTGACTAGGTAAGGTAGAAGTGCTTCTTCTCCTACAGGTGTCCCATCTGCCACAGTGTTATATGCAACAGTGTCCCCTCAAATACCCGTTTCTCTGTTACGGAGCCTTTGAGCCTTGATGAGAGCAATCCTTGCTGGACCGAAGGGTCAGAGAGCGTTTAGAAAGTTGCGTCATCCGTCGACGAACAAGCCTCAACCTTAGTGTTATATGGGTGGGCTATAGGTGTACCTAGGTAGTAAGTTAGTGGTAGGTGGAAGGGCAATTCAGCAGGGGTATATAACTAGCCGTTTCCCATTGTATTCTTGTATTCTGATGTGAAATTGCAAGCCGTGGAATAAGATGAGATCTCATACTAATATTCCTGAACCCCTGCAATCAGCATTACGGTTTGTCGACTTCGTTTCCAATCGTCGAAGAAATCCACTTTTGATTACAGCATTTGAGCTGGCCTGAGAAATGTGAATCTTTTATGTGTATAAGTCTGTCAAATTAATTTTTTTAGCCCGTCTGATAGAACACTGTCGAGTTGACTGGCAAGTGGGGTGTAAGGGTATAGTGGGGATCACACTGGAGCGATAACTCCCGCGATGTCGTTGTAGTAAGTTCGCACCTCGTTCTATTACCTACTTCCTGTAGTATAAGTTTCCGAAAGAACATCTAGAATTCATCGCATACAAACGAAGTAGTGGTGGCGAAGATATTAACATGTATCCAGGAATCAATGTGTCAATCTTGTAATATTCTGCCAAACATCTTCTCTAATGTACTGTATAGGTGTTAGGTTTGAACAAGTGGTGAAAACACGGATGATTTATCTGGATAGAGCTTTCAACGAATCATTTCATATAGACGAGGAAAATAAATAGGAACGGTGGGAAGGAGAACGCAAAGAACAAACAAAACGGAGAATCAAGGCTCATTGACATCTTCATTTCGACCCCGGGCCTGTATATCCGTTATCCGGAAGGTATAGATGTCGTACTGCGCCCTTTGCCGTCAAGACAACCATACGGATCACACCGCCAGAACTGCCATCCCATTTTATGGCTTCCTGCAGTGAGTTCTTCACAAAATCGATCCCCTCTTCCTCCGTCATTCCCTCCCGCCAGTTCGCATCACAGTAGCCGTAGATATATGTTGACCCGGAACCACCAATGGCATATGATTGCTTGTGCAGGGAACCGCCCAGTGGTATCGAGTATACCTGTCCTCCATGTCGTGGGTCGTAACCCGCAATGATGATTCCCGCGCTGTTAATTTGTTTGGACGACACGATTAGCAATGGTAAAATTTAGCCGCGGAATAGTAGAAAATGGAAGGTGATGGAGAATAGATTAGTAGTAATCGGATAGCTACCCACCTCAGCATATCTTTATTGTCATAGCAAAGTTCTTGGAACAACGCAGCGGCCGTTTGGGTTGTCGGGGGCTCTTGGTTCACTACGCCGTACATTCCCAGGTGGTAATGAACAATGTCCGCAACAGCCTGCGTATCCGCTGCAGATCCTGACCGACAGCACCAGATGGTATCGTGTACCTGTGTTAATTTATCTGTGACTCGATTGGCGATATAAGCTCCAGTTGTCGTCCGACTATCGGCTCCGAGAATAACGCCATCCTTGAAGTTGATTGCCATGCTTTTCTCGAGCTAAGATTAGCATTTCGAAAAACAGATTGTTGATTTATACACGGGGTGGGAGCTCACATTGAGGTACCAAGACTATTGCCCGAGAAGTACGTTGGTTAGCTAGGGACCAAATAACGAGGTACTCAGGTTATTAAACAGCGGCGGATGTCACATACTTGACCTCTCCTTTCTTGAGGTGATTCATATCAATATGGATCCCATCTGCGGCATTGTTAGTTCCAAGGCCACGAAAATCACCAATGCTGATCAAACATCCACGAACCTTCGCCCAAACACCCAGTAACCCCATGGGCGACCATTGTAGTAGAGAGACCTGAAACTTATGGGAGCTCGGGGGAGCGATAGAAGACTGGCGCGCAAATAAATTGCTGAGCAACGGGTAACGTGGAGCTGGGAAGATGAAGAAAGGGGGTGGTCAATACCGTGGAAGTGATATTCTCTTTAAAATGAAGCAGTTGGGAGAGTTGTAAGAGCAGTGTCCTGACCGTCAGTGGTGATGGATGGTTGATTGATTGAGGCAGCAAGTGTCCTACGCGTGTCGCCCGATCGGGAATGGTCTGGGAGCTGTACTTAGCGCCGGTTATTCCGCGTCATTTATTGGTCACAGCGCTTATAATATTGTTGATACGGTTTCTTACCCGCCTGGGCATGGAGAACAGGTTATTGTTTGATGTCAACTTTATTTTGTCCTACTCTGCAGTTAAGTTAACTTCTTCATAATTATGACGGAGTATTGTACTGTAGATGCACCTGTTTGCTACCACTTCTTTTCCCTAATGACTTGTTTGTGCCTGTTTCGGGTTATTCCCAGTCTGTCTTAGGTAGAAAATTGGTTACTTCTGCTCTGGGTTGGAGCACGGCCCAGGGAATCAATCCTCCGCATCCCCTATCTCACCCTATCTTATCCCCCACACGGTACACGACCACCCAGTTGACACCCATTCCCGCTCAACTATAAACAAGCCCACATCACAAAGTTCCCCGTAGAGGGCGAGAGAGATATGGCAGACTCACAACCACCACCGTCATCCTGGAATTTTACTACAATGGCCGGGAATGTCGTGCAGTTTCTCAGACTCCCTGTTCTGGCATCGTCTGGCCTGGCCATTCTCGCCAGTGGCATGCTTTATTTCAAGCAAAAGTAAGTCGCGGACATGTGTCTACTTTTCCTCCTTCATGTTAACTGACTAATGTTCCTCATGTTAAGTGAAATAATTTATCCTCGCAACGTTCCTCTTGGGTCACGCACGGAGGTTCCCAAACCGTCAGAGTTTGGTATGAACGACTATGAAGACCTTCGAATCCCGACCCCTGATGGAGAATCTCTCGCTGCGCTGTTTATTCGCCCTTCTAACAAGCGCCGTTTTAAACCCAAATTCACAATTCTCATGTTCCACGGCAATGCTGGAAATATCGGCCACCGTCTCCCCATCGCACAGGTCCTAGAACAGTCCCTCAACTGTAATATCTTGATGCTCGAATATCGCGGTTATGGCCAGTCGACAGGCACCCCGGATGAACAGGGTCTGAAAATTGATGCCCAAACAGGCTTGGATTATATACGGCAGCGTGCGGAGACGAGCGATACAAAGGTTCTGATCTACGGTCAAAGTATTGGCGGTGCAGTCGCTATTGATTTGACTGCAAAGAATCAACAACGAGGGGACATAGTGGGATTGATACTGGAAAATACGTTCTTAAGTGTTAAAAAGATGATTCCAAGGTATGGAGGCCATAAAGCTGAACCAAAAGACAAGATACTGTTTCTTTTTCCAATTTCCTTCCTTTTTTTTTTTTTTTTGGAGGAGTGCTGGTAATCTTCGTTGCTAATGAATCACATCCCTTTTCCAGCGTCTTCCCAGCTGCTAAGTACGTCGTTCGCCTTTGTCACCAATACTGGGCTAGCGAGGATACGTTGCCCAAAATCACCAAGGTCCCGATCCTGTTCCTCAGCGGGCTGAAGGATGAGATTGTCCCGTATGTTCTGTTTCCCAGTTTGGACATGGGTATATAGCCATGAGGGTCGATATGCTAATGTGCACACCGATTCTTTAGTCCCGACCATATGGCTCAGCTTTTTTCCATCTGCAAAGCTAGCACCAAAGTTTGGCGGACTTTCCCAAATGGACAGCACAATGATACTGTTGCTGAACCGGGCTACTTTGACCACATCTACTCGTTTGTGGTGGATCACGTTCTAGACGATTGAGGCTAGCTTAAATACTCTTTTCACGACCTATTACGAATGTCTGGCCATTTCGGAATGAACCTGAAACTGTGGTTAAAGGTACCGCCACGATTGTTCTGGGGGGAAAGAAAACTAACTCTACAATCTCGTGCCGGAAGATATCGCTACGTTATCCGGGTGAGGTCAATATCCTCCCGCCAACCCTACATTGGCTCCTTCCTCGATACAATTCCCTTTCTATACATTGCGCCCTTTTCGGTGGGATTTAAAAATACCCTTTTCCCCACATTGCTTTTTGCAATGATGGCATGGTTTTCCTGATGTTCTTTTTCTTAATTTTCCCCCCATTTGCGTCCAGTTATTTATTATTCGGGTGCCTGGATCTCTCTTCATGTATGTCTAAGATACCCTTCAAAAAATTTCAAGCTTTTCGCACTTTTAGCCTCCGAACAACCGAAACAAGGATATGTTAAGGGACCATGTATTGTTATACCTTTATCATTTTGCGGATTGGCACTGAGCCTATTTCCCGTGCCTGCCACATTCGCAAATAGCTATGTTTCGTATGCCAACGTGAAACCACGGTTGTGCTTCGGCTAACAAATTTAAAAAGCTCTCAGCTCGGACTTTTACTCGAATTAAAGCGAGTATATAGTATGGTATGGTAGCTAACAAGTCTACAATCCTCGTGTAGGTAGTACAGTAACTAAGAGCGATAAACCATTGATGAGTCTATATGTAGTCTTCTTCTCGATTTAAAGATGTTTTGCAACACGGAAGCGAAAACAACAGGGGAGGGATAGTACCTCTTTATCTTACACAAACTCTATATAAAAATGCTATTCAATACTTGTTGGAGGTTGATTAGATCTTCTCAACCTCTTCCAACAAATCTTCCAACTTAAATCCATTAACATCGCCTTGGGTAAACTTCCTCACTAACTCTGCCTTTTTCCCAGCCTGCTGTCCATCCGGGCCCCAATCATAAAATCGTTGTAACCACATCACCAATAGCTTTGCCTCATCCACAGATACCCCACGATCCGCGACCACGCTCCCATTCATAAGAACCAAGCCGGTCTTGTCTGCGAGATCCAGATGGTGTGTGATGAGCGTGTGTGGTTGTGAATACGCTCCGTGGAGTTTGTAAGAGGCCAAGTGCGTGAAAAGCACAGTGGACGTATGTGTATTTAGCGTAGACGTATAATCGGTGTTTGCGACGGTTGGAGCAGATGTTGTAGCGCTCGCAGGAGGGTAGAACGCCCATTGTAGGAAATGAATATCTGCTCCTGTGCTTGGAGATTGAGCGGAGTCGGCAGCAGCCCCATCCTTCACTTCTTCCGGAAGGCTGCTCGCCTCCGTCCTGGGGAGCGGTAAAACAAACTGGGGATTCTGCTTGGCCGTGGCAACCATACGCAAGTATGTATCGATCGGGATAGTAGCGCAAATCGACTGTGGATTGGCAGCGTGTCGGAGGCGCCAGAGGGTCTCGATTTCCTTAGCGGGGAGTGTGAGGATCTTGGGAATGTCGATGTAGGAGGACAAAGGTTTTATTCCAGGCGTTTGACTTTTCGGGATTGATGGATGAATAGGGGACTGTGTGGAGTGAGCGGTGGTAGGGCTGTCATTGAGATGCGGTGGTGCGGATGGGATAGGTTGAGGGATGCTCTCTGCTTTCGTTTTGAGGTCCTTGATTTTATCCTGGTAGGCTTCCTTGAGAGAAGAAATCGAAGAATAACCCTCTCTTAGGTGTCGGATTCATTGTAAGCGCTTATATATAGGAATTGATATGGCGCCTCCCGCGAAAATATCGCATCAGTTTAGGGGTGTAAAATGCTTACTCTTTGGCCTTGCGATATAACTTGTCCCTGTACCTGTCAATCACACGGCTTGGATCATGGTGGGTGGTTAAAAACCGCACGTCGTGGACTTGGGCCCATCGCCGCTGGACACGTGCGAGCAATGGCCTGCTGCTGCCTATAATGTTTCTAACAGCCGGAGCTCGAATCGATGCCATTGCGACGGTGAGTGGGATGTGGGGGGGATGTGGTGCAGTAACTGTACAGGGGCGGAGGTGGAAGTTCTGCCCGCAGAGAGTCGTCTTCAATGCCAAGTCCGCCAAGACTGCGGTAACGAAGCGTAGAAGCTTATTTCCCCGTCGCGGCAAGTTCAAGATCGGTCATCGGGATGTCCCACCGCACATCAGCTCGCAAATATTCAGAATACCGTTGAGTCCAATGGTTTGACCAAAGGCAGGAAATTGCCATGATTGCCATCAGTCCTGCAACACTGGGTAATGTCGCATGAGTTGGGAGGTCTCTGCCGAGCTACTAGCAGCTGTGCTGGATACCTATTACTTACCTAGGTACTTAACAACCTGTGTGATCCTAGCGGAAATACTGGTATTACATCCGCAATGCAAGATCATTATCCTCTTCTTTTACTTGCGACGAGGATGATTATTTATTAGACAAATAGGATGAAACAGTGGTAGAGTATTATAGCAAGTAGGCTCTCCGTTCAGTACGATGTCAAGAGTACCTTTGTTTGCATGCACCAAACATTTATATTGTATTCTTGAGATCAACGATTAACCGGGTATATATAAGACTCTAATTACATTGTGAGATGTTATTTCGCTTTTTTTGGTTGCCGATTTCGAGTTGTTCTTGTCTGTTTTTGTTTGGATACTCCCTGAGATTTAGCGGACAGTGCGGTTTTGGGCTTGCTTACAGAAGCTCGCGTTGGCCTGGATTGGGATACACCATCAAGTGGATTTTTTGACGCTCTCTCACCCGGATTGTCGGCGGCGCTAGACTCATGCTTTTGAAGCCGTTTGCTTCTACGTCGAGGCGTCTGAGTAGCGTCTGGTCCGGGCGCGGATGACAGTCCAGCAGCGGACAGCTCGTCGGGTTGGTTTGGTTTTCGCTGCGGGGTAGGTCGCTTCTTTGCAGAAGATTTAGTTATCCGTGATGGATGCACTGGACCTAGTGTAGATCTGTCAACCGGTGGAGGTTGTGTATCTAGACCGAGGGGGATTTCACTGCGGGATTGCGCAATTTGCCCCCTTAGGATAGGAGGTCTACCACGCCGGCGGGGAGCAGTGTTGGATTGTAGGGAAGGCTCGGCGGCCCTGTTCGTCAAGTCGACCGAGTTTAGCGGAGACTGTCCCCTCCGAGGCGGGGGGCTCGCAACGCCAGGTGTTTGGCGATCATCTGTTTTACCAGGAGGAACGGGACTAAAAATACGTGGACGAGGGGATTCTCCGGCATCATGCCCGTCGTTTACGGGCTGAGGCGGGTTCACTTGAGCAGGAGGTAGATCAGCAGTTAGAAGTTCAAGAGGCTCTTCATGCTTCCAGGTCATGCCAGGCAGTATACCCCATTTTCTGTTCCAAATTTTCCGTCGGATCCAGGTACGCATGGCATTTTCGTAGGCTTTTGTATTGATGTCGGCGGGGAGAGTAGAGGTAGGAGTTACCGCTGCACGATCTGTTGCGCGTTGGATTTGGTCCCGTTCTCTAGACACCTGGTAAATAAACTGATAAAAAGGGCGTGAAGCCTCACGTTCGCGCTCTAGGGTAGCTTGACGCTCTGCAATACTTTGTTTCTTTTCGTTGCTGTTTCTATTTTCTTGCGGTCGAGATGACTGGGGCGGAGGATATTCCGGACCAGAGGAGAACATGCCTCTGGATATTGATTTGCCCTGAGTGTCAGATTCCGCACCGACGTCGGCTGGTCTTGGGCGCGGCTTAGACGTCGTCCATGAAAAGAACATGGATCTAGGCTCTGTGTCCTTCTGGGCCTCTGATTCCGCACCACTAAGCATTGGCTTCGGGCATTGTGGGTTGAAAAGAGAAGGGAATACGGAGCTATGATCTGCTATTTTGCTCTCACTATCTGATTCCGAGTCAATAACAAGCGGCTCTTCATGCTTCCAGCGGCCATCATTCATGGCACCCAACCAGCCATGAACTATAGCATTCCATTTTTCGTTCCAGATGCCCTGCTCAACCCATTGCTTCTTCACCCTCTCTCTTGCGAGATCGTCAAATAGTACTCCGATGGGGGCGCGATCTGTGCCGTCTATGTCTGCTTGGATAATCCGATCTCGCTCCTCCTGGGTCTGGGCTTGAAATTGGTAGTAAGGAAGTGAGGCCCGGCGCTCGTTCATGAGGCGAAAGCGTACCTCATCGCGTTGTTGCTGTTCGATGCAGGGCGGATTGGGACTCTGGGATAATGTTGAGTTGTGTGACTGGTGAGATCTGTATGATGGTGGGGATTCGCTGAATCGTTCCCTGACCAGAGCAAGTCGTTCCGGGTCCTCTAAAGCCATTAAAGCTCTGTGGGCTCTAGCCAGGCCGTCGCCTCGCAGAGTGCCCAAAATATCCATGGCGGGTTAGCTTGTAGTCAGCTGAAGCAAGGGCGAGGTGGAGGAAAGTAGAAGTAGAGCAGAATTAAGGAGCCTAGAGTCAACCGTGACAGTGGGAACACGCGACGGTGGTGGAAACACAACAATGAGAACACCTGGGCAGTGATCAGAAAGATATTACCAATAATAATAATAATAATATCTAGGGATCAAAGCAGCTAGTCACTGAAGGCGCCCAAGAGAAGTTTAAGAAAATCGTCGCATTTCTTAACTTTCTTTTGAGAGTTGTGTTCTAAGCATCTGTCGCGCTCTGCATCTTGGCTGTGGAACAGGATTGGACCTGACCTGGGGTCTGTGAACATAAGTTTATTGCGTGCCAATAATAGCTACAGGGATTGTAGGGTTATAAGTTATATACGGAGTAGTCAACTCCTTAACCTGGTTTACCCCAGCAAAGAACTCCCGTGTGTCTTATTTGTGTTTTAAAAGAAGTACGCTAACATTTGATCTGCAGCACCCACGACAGACTAGTTACGGAGTTTTTCTAGCCTCGGGAACAATGAGTAAAAAAAACAACCTATAATTATATATAATAATAAACCGGGGCCTGCTTCCATGAATGCTGTTTGAAGAATCTTTGTCTAATTATAAATTATAAAAGTCTTCAATGGCTTGGTTTTTCTCGCTGCCCCAGGGCCCATACACTGTCAACGTCGCCAAACGGAGCACAGCCCATGGAATTAGGAGACTAGGAGCCTACTGCGTAGGTAGAGTCTGCCCAGACACGGGATATTGAATGGCATCGCAACCAATCCTGGGATGCAGATGGCAGGTTCTTTTGTTTGCTATTTGTCAGCTGACTGTTCCATTTGTGGTTGCTTGCATACTGCTTCCCTCATACTCCGCCAATGTTAGCGAATATACTCTGCCAATCTGTACAACTCTGTGCTCCCGATTTTGTACGGAGAGAACCTCTTAACATTTTATGCTATCATCGTGTATTTTGATTGGTGTACCATCCCATCCCAGCATGGCGAATCAAACATTAATTAAGATCAGAATGTTGCTGTCGCGGGCAGCAGTGCATAATCGAAGAAAACGAATAAATACATGGCGCCATCTGGTCCAGGCAGTCAAGTGCCCCTCTGCACTGACTTATTTTACGTTGTCCGAGAGGGATTCTTGATTCTTTTCTGTTGTTCATTCGCTTTTCTTGACATTGAAAGTAGCCAAGTCACATATAGTCTGTGCTTCACTCATGCCTCCTCCGAAGCGCCATCGTTTTACCTTATTTTCCCTAGTACCCCAAAACAAGCGCGCCGAGGAAGTGGTTGCTGATCCATTGAACCAGCAGTTCACCTCGACGCTGGATGATGGGACAGTGGTTCTCGACATCGGTTTTCATGTCCGCTCGAAATCATGTAATACGCTAGCAACTCTAGGACGGGGTGACACTGATATCTTTATGTCTGGCTCTAGCATTTCAAAGATTCAGTGCTCGTTCGAGATAGACACAGACACCAATGTCATAATGTTTTATGATAGGTCGCACAGTCAGACAACTCAGGTCTTCGGTGACAACGCCATGCCGTTTGAATACGGACGCGTTCGCAAGGTCGTCGTGCTGGAGGGATTCAACACTCTCATTGGAATGGGAGGTGTGGCGCGGAACCTGGTTATATTCGAGCTGAAATGGTATCTCAACTCCGCTGGAACGATAAAAACGGTCCAGGATTGGCAAAATGCCTCCTTGTCATGTGTGGAGAACCCTCGTCTCGCGCGGACTATCGATGAGTCGGACACAATTCTGCCCTCACGTCGAGAGACCAGGCCACACACGTCGACACAAGGACAGCTAAAGATGAGATACGCCATATTAAAGAGGATTGGATCTGGATCGTTTGGAACAGTACACAGGGTCGTCGACGTGGACTCGGGTAGTTACATGGCCGTTAAGATATTGAATCAGCCTGTGGATGGATCAGAGCAGGAATTGAAAAACTGGAGAGAATCAGTGAATTATTCGTTGAAGCGCGAGGTAGAAGCAATTTCCAAGATTAATCATGTGAGTATTACCCCCGATGGCACGAGTAGATGAACTGATATTAATGAATGTTAGCCACACATCATCGATTATATTGCTTCCCAAGGTTGGGGTGAACCCAAAGTGGAGATATTCATGGGCCTGAAGGAGGGATCCTTGGAATCGCTATGTTTGAGTGGGACAACTTTCAACGCAGAAACCCTCTTCTCCCACATGCTTCAAGCGCTGGACCACCTTGCATTTAGGAAAATTATACATCGAGATGTCAAACCTGAGAACATTCTATACGTAACGCGCCCAGATGGTCATCAGTTTCAACTCGGCGACTTCGGCGTTTGCAATAGCACTGTTAGCGCCAAGACTAGAATTGGGACCCCAATTTACATGGCACCTGAGGTGGCCTCGGGAGGGCAGCAAACTCCCAAAGCTGATGTTTGGTCTCTTTTTGTCACGATGGTATGGACACTGGACTGCCAAGGATTTCGTGAGAAGTCTGAAAACTTTGTATCCAGCGCGGACATTTATAGTATGGTTACCTCTGTCGCTGCCACTGATGAGAAACTTTCTGGCATTAGGAAGATGGCAGTGTGTGAGCCAGAGAATCGTGCTTCAGCGGCTGAAATGCTCATTGAGTATTTCTTAGGCGATGGACTTAGCACTTCAGTCAACACTGCTCCCCGACTCGGAGAGCTGGACTTATCAAGAGACGACAATAAAAAAGAAGAAAGAAGAGGCTTATCAAACTCACCTAAACCGCCGGATAAATATCGCGTGCGCAAAACTGCGAAACCTCCAGCGCGTAGATAAGCATTTGAGCAGAAAGAAGAAATTTCTCAATAATAAAAATCCATTGCTTTGTGTTGCGTTTACAAATCTGTGTCATGTATTTTATTATATAGTATTTCTATCAATATTATTATTATTACAAATGTGTAATATATTGTAATAGTGAACTTTAACAGTTAATAAATGTTAAATGTATATAAAACATTTTTCAAAACTAGTTTTATATATATACTACTCAGCAGCTGCTTTAGAAAATAAATATATAATTAAACAGAGTGCATACATAGCATGCAGTAAACAATGTGAAGAGATAATAGTGCATAATATAGAATATAAGAACTAATAGAGCAAGGTACAGATAATAGTGTATAATATAGAATATAAAATCTAATAGAGTAAGATAGAGTCTTAGCACTCTTGATGTGAATAAAGAGTTGAATACATAAGTTCAATTAAAACAGCTTTTTATTATACAGTAACTGCAGTGCTCAGAGGCTGTGAAGAAGCCATCAAATTTATTAAGCAAAGCAGCGTCTGGCTGAGAATGAAAATTAGAGACAGAAGATAATAATCTATGAGAGTCTGTTGTTGACTTCTGAAAGCTGAATTATATTCTCTGATTCTAAATTACAAGGCCATGCTAACTCACGGCGGCAGAGCTAATGAAAGGCCGGAGAAATTAACACATACTGTTGAGAAAAAGAAGAAAAATAGAAGGTATTTTAAGCTCATGAATCTTCAACTATTGACTGACAGCTAATGAAGAAAGACTCACTGCTTAAGTCTTCAAACAGAACTTTAACTCAATTCTTGTGATAAATGTGCTGAATCTTCATGATATTCAAGAATCAACAGTACATGTACAGTACAATGACTAGTTACTTGTGTGAAAGTTGTAGCTTGAAACAATTAATGAAGTCAAAGTATAATGACATAGCTTATCTTACACAATAGCTTTGTCATAGATATTTTCTATGTGACTTGAGTGTTTCATTTACAATTAAGCTTAATCTGTTATCTGTTCTAAAAATTGTTCTTTTTCTGCAAATTTCTCAACAAATTGCTCTGAGATGAAGAACTGTACATACATAGTAGAGAGCTTGAATTCAACAGACAGAATCATGCTGAGCAATGAAGTAGAGTCACTTGAATAGTACTTACTTATTAATTTAGAAAAATTTGAGAATTAACACTAATAACAGTGACATTATATAGAGTCTTACACAGTACATTGTAACGGGCCTACACTGAAAAGATCAGTATTAGATATAGAGCTTATATAACAAAATAGAAAACATTAGAGAAGGAAAAGAAAAGATGTCAGAATCTTGATAAGAGTAGATATTTATATATGTGCAAGATGAAGCTCTGAACAGATCTCAGAGCAGAAGAATAGAGACTTCAATGAGAGTTTTAGTCAAGAATTGAAGCTTTCAGAAGTGAAAATTCATGAAGTATATACTTTTAACAGAGTGTAGTGAAATGATCTATTAATTAGATGTAGTCTACTACATTAGTTCTTCTCTTCTGAAGATGAGAGTTGAGTAGTAGAGTTATAAGCATATATTTCTTATCAGTTAAAAGCTGCTGTTTTGAATAGCACAGAGTCTGAGATTCAGATTAAACAGTTATAATTAATTCATTTTATAAAATATTATCAGTCACAGTCACAGAGTCTTTTATTAAGAATATTTTTAATTTTTTATTCAAGTTCATTATCTTTTTCTACAATCTCTGACAGTTATTAGTCAGAAGTCAGTTGAAAAGAGAATGAGTTAATGACAGTGTAGTGAAGTAAGCTTATATAAAAGATATTATGAATTTCTGATGAAGTGTTAAAATGATAGTTATAACTGTCTAAAACTTCTATTACTTTATATTTTATATAGTAGTAATCTAGTGTATAAGATGAGTGTGTAGTTTATATATTTCTAAAATTTAATTATATAAAATCTTCTATTTTATACTGCTCAGCAGAGTTTTATCAGAAGTTAGTCTGATTCTCTTAATCTTGTTTTACACTTATTATGAAGATCTCTGCTTAATTGTGAGTATCTTGAAGTTTCAACACTATATTATCAGCAATTTAAATTGAACTATAAGAATTTAATGTGAATTGTGTGAGTTCTAGAAGATCTAGCACTTTTATATAATAATTATATATAAGAAAGAACAGACTTACATCTATTAAAACAGTGTCTTAGCTATTAATAGTAACTTCTGCATGTAGTAAGAGATTATATTAATCATTTTATAAGTAGTTGTAGAACTTATAAAGATAATTCTTCACAGTTTAAATTATTTATTCTGATATATTATCAGTTTCAGAGTGATAGATAGTTGATAAATATTATATAATCTTGAGAATTTGACAGACTCTTGTTATTATTATTATTATTCTTCAATTATAGATATATGCAGTCAGAGACTATGACATCTACCTGAGACTCAAAGAGTCTCAGGATTTTTCTAACTTTAGAACTAATTAATATACATTTTTTCTTCTCACAAATAGCACTTGCAATACTTGAATTCCAGCCCAGAATAATCAGCAGATTGATTTTCTCTTTTTTC
>PDND01000233.1:0-41449 GCA_002572855.1 [Emmonsia] crescens
TGCAGCTGTCTCAAGAGCACTGCCCCAACTTCCAACCAAGAACTCTGCATTCACATCGGCCCCGGCCTTGAGCAGCAAACGCACAATATGTGTCCTGCTGCTGCCTTCACGTGTTGATGATGCTGCCATGAGCGTATTGCCATGAGGATGACGCAGTAAACCCATCGTTCTATTTAATGACTTGATTACCGAGTACACAGCCTGTTCATTTCCCGTGTCGATTGCCGCTTCTAATACGCGTATTAAGGGTTTTAACACACGGTTTTTATAACTGTGTTCTGTATCACAGACCATATTCATTGCATCTACCAGCAGGAAGTTAACATACTCGCTTTCTGTATGTTGTTCGTTCACATCTACGCCCCAATCAAGGAGACGCTTGCAAATAGGAAAGGACCCAGCCATTGCCGCAAGCTGCAGTAGCGAATGGCCACTGCTAGCCCTTGGTCCGTAGTCTGGCCATGGGTTGGCCCACCAGTTTGGTAACGTCGTATAGAACCCAAATGCACAGGCAGCGAATGCTGGTATGGAGGCAGGTTCAAGATCTCTAATCGAGAGCGAAGTAGTTGTGCGGAGCCTCTCGATGTAGTTGTGGGCTTCCAATTTAACCCAGCGTCGATAAGCCGCGCCGCTTTCAGTTGGAGATCCAAGGAATTGTCCGAGATTATTGGGAATGCAGTTACTTGTATCCTCCCAACCCTCGCACCTCTGGACATGGAACACCCATGTGTCCGTTGCGTAGGTAAGGAGCTTATCATACTCTCCATCGTTTATGGGACACTCTAATATTTGTGCGGGTGTCAATTTCTCTTCTTTAGCATTGAGTAACGCAAGGCACACACTTGCCACGAGGCAATTTGCTTGTCGTTGGCTCCGAAGGTGTTTTTCGCAGTACTCTATCACAGATAAGTGATAAGGTACCCAAACTCCTTGTATGGGATCGACATTCAACAAATAACGACAATATTTAAGAATAAGGTCTTCATCAAGGTCGCCGATGGGGTAAATTAATTCACCCCCGGTTTGGCAAACTGCAGGCAGTAATACTTCACTCCTAAGCGGTGTCTTGGCGCACATAACCCACTGGAGTGCGCGATCCGCAATTTCTCTTTCAGTTTCATCCATTCCATCAAAAATCTCATCGTATGCGTGTTCAAGATCGATAGGGAGTTTCCCCAGGCGATTACGAATAGGCCTTTCTTGTTGTAATACAAGAAGTTGTTTAATTTGCAAATACGCCCATTGGAATCTAAGATCACTGGTTAGAATAAAGGTAGACTAGGCTGTCTAATGGTAAACGGGTTATGCATATATACTTACATGCCTTGGCTACCCTGTTGAAGAGTTTCGATGATATCATTCTGAAGCTCAGCGGACATCTTATTCCATCTTGGATGTCTGATAATCTCGCATTTTACAAATCTGGAGATATCATCGTCGTTGTCCGTCGCTTGAATGCCTATATTGGTATGGCGGCTGAACGTATTTTTGATATCAATATCAGGTCGACTCGAAATAAAGATCTTGACCGGTCTTGCCGCTTGCGACACCAAATAGTTAAACAATTCAATAAGCACACTTCGTGAGTGCTCTTCGCATTCATCCAACGCATCTAGGATGAGCGTTGTCTTTGGGTAGATGTTCATTAATTCTAAAAGCAGTCCCCTGCATTCATTTATCGTTGGCTCGGAGGCTCCTGTTCGGGTCTGAATATAATATTCCCGAATGAGAGTCTGTATCCTATGCTGATTGCTCACTGAGCTTGATAGTTGCCGAACAAAACTACGTAATACTGCCAATGGGTCTCGTCGTACAGACTCGTTTCTATTGCAATAGAAGAAAGCGAATCCTTCATCGTTGGTGTTAATTTTCAGCGTACCGCGGATTTCGTCGATAACCCGCGACGTAAGGTAAGTTTTCCCAGTTCCAGCTGTTAATGTCGATTAGCAACTGTGAATTAATCATGGATGTGATATTGGATAACATACCAGTTCCGTACAGCCATAGAATCATGGACGAACTGGTGTTTTTCCATTCTGTGTAAGAGGGGCGTTTCAGGATCCACCCGCACGTGCCTGCTGTTCGCGTGTCCTTCACAGTACCGTGGTTCTGTCCATACAAAACGCTTGAGATCCAATCAAGGATCTTCAGACGTTCTTCATCGGTTATCGTTTCCAGAAGAGATGAAACTTTTGTATCGCAGCGGAGGATTGTCGTACTCAAGTCCTCAAGTAGCCTTCGAGATTTTACATCTAGCGCTCGGGAGTCTCGGCTGAGGGCACGCTCGCAGTTCTGGGCTTCAACATCAACTCGTCTTTCTAGATCTTGGCATTTTGCCACAGACTCCAATACCTCATTGGGCTTGACGAGAGCGTGAAGTGTCCGAGTTGCAGTATTTTTAGAAAACAAACAATGACTAAGGGCCACCAGTTGCAACACAGCAGCGTAAAGCTCAACTAGAGCACCATAGAAGTTTTGCAGCGGCTCTGCTGGGGTACTTCGAGGTTGATATAGGCTCTCATACACGGTACATCGATTGACCAGGTAGATAACTTTTTCAACAGCCACGAGCAAGGCCCCCATTTGTTCAGATTCTGCAACAGCTACCTTGGATGGCTTTTAGTACCTCGTAATAGGCACAAATACGCTTTGCAAGTTTGTAAGGTAAGAAGTATGTAATATACATACCTGTAGCATCAATCGAACACCAGCCCATGGTAACGAGGCATGGGCTTGGTCGAAGCCCACAGCAACGTCGCCAATACCCTTCACCTTATTCAACCAAAATATAGTCTTTTCTGCAACATCTCTCAATATTAATTCCTTCCCTCGGAAACTGAATCTGTAGTATTTCGTTTCGCACTCTTGCTGCTTCAGCCTGGTCATTCCAACCAATTCCTCTATCCTCTCTGACAGGGGACATGCAGTTGTCTTCGTGGACTGAATTGCAAGAATTATCTGCTGATCATCGCTTGAAAGCTTTTGTAGTGCGTCGAACCAAAGGTCTTGAGATGTGGTTGCAAGAACGGGCGGTGAAGAAGGGGGAACCTTGACCGGTTCTGGATTTGTCGTTAATACAACTGTGCTGCAAGGGAATACAGAGGCTAGATTCGAAACTGAAGACGGCGATGGCGATGATGCTGCTGGAGTTGGCGGCGTCTGTGAACCCTGGGAATTGAGGACCTGAGATTTCCGTCGGGAGGACCGACCAAACCCCAGTTTGTTCATTAACTTCTTACGGACAGGCATATTAACTCAAAAAGGCCCCGGATTTTGATTACAATTTCGAAGAATAAACTCATAAACGGTGCTCCAGGTTGAGACATATATGGGCAATCCCCCAGGCTTAGCCTGCGAGAGGCCTCAACCCCGCTGGCTCGCCTCTGACGAGGTTCACGCAAGGCCATGGAAACACTGAACCTCGACGGCGGTTATATAATACATCTCATTCGTCAGAAACCTGCAGTCTTCTGCACGACAAAGCCCCATCGAATGAAAAAGCCAAAAGTGTCAGTCATGCAGGATAGGATAGGCACAGCCACAAGGGTTGCATCGGAGATCAAGAACAGAATCAACTGGTGCAAAAACAGCGAGAGGTCCGCGCTCCATTCACCCAACTGGCTTCATGGCCTTGCAAGATCTTGTTTCGATTCGTCTCCTCGCAACTTCTGTTTTCTCACCCCATACTAAGGTAAAGAATAACATCGAGAGGAAATTTAGTACTCCGTAATTCGAGTATAATAAAACTTATCCTTGACATCCAGATGCCTAGGATGCGCTAGTTACCGAGCAAGTAGGGGAACAAACAAGGTCTGCTATCCGACACCTGATGGACGAGGAATAAGAATCAGGAAATGGACAAATCCGCCTTGGGCGTGATGGAGCAAGGCAAAGCTGAGCTGAAACCCTGTACAATCGAATGGATGCCAATCAAATCGGGGTTGAAGTTGTGCGCTAACAACCAATAATGGACTATACAGGGGAGTTGACTTAACATTATACCTCCGCAAGAACTAACTTGCAAAAGAAATCAAGGAGTTTTAAGAGAAGAGGTTTTGAATGAATGTGAACAAGTTAGAGCTAAAAGTGTCGGGAAGATATTTATTCATTGGCATTTATTGCGAAAGGGGACGCGTTCAAGGAGATCTCAGATATCTACCCGGGGGTTGAGTTATTTGCCTCCAGCGGGAGCGCAATAATTATTGATCCGCTCCTAAAGACGTGCCCTTCAACTTCAACATCTATGCTTCTGAGTGACTCAAGTCGCTGATATTACATTATTATAGAGACATAAAACTTACTTTTAGGTTCGCGCTAATGATATCATAGCATTGCTCGACTGGGCTGGAATGGGGTGGGAATACAGCACCATCAAATACCCAAAGAGTGAGCTGCTGGCGTCCCAGAGAACACTGGAACGTAGGAAATAAGAAGGCATAAAAATAGTAAAGTTATAATCCAAGAACCATTGATTGCGCACCGCGGTCGGTATGAACTCGGTGAAAATATCACTCAAATATACACATTGAAACCAAAAGGCATCAAATGGTTCGAGGTGACTCCGAATAACTGGCGGAAAGAAAGAACTGAATTTGAATTTCCGAAGTACTCGACACAGAATAGAATATATGTTCAGAAAGGTTTTACACAAATGTGGAGAGAGATATCGAAAGCCAGCCCGTCCAGTAATTTCCCCTGGACTTGACTGAGTCCCTGTTTGTGTTTGTCACTCCATGCACGCACACATCTATCCGCTTTCCATCCTATCCTTCCAGCACATTGCGGTGATGGCAATGGCACATCGCAAACTGATCCTGTAAATTCCTCCATGTGTTCGTTCGTTCGTCATCCATTTTTCAATCTCATCCCAGCCAGTTTAAATGATAAATGACTTCCCAACGCATAAAAACATAACACAACACAGGGAAAAAACCGTAAAAGAAATGCGTTTATGTGGTAGGGTTGGGGTTCATCTAAAGAAGCGGGGGAAAAAAACCGGCATGTTAGTCCCAAAGTTCTTTGGCTTTGATATCTCCTCACGGGCGATTCTCTCCCCATCTCATGCTGGGATATAAAGCTGTAAAGACGCACCTTTCGCTTTCCACCGGTCATCGTGACGTTAACGAATCGTCTGGTGTATTGCAGACGCTTCTTGGCGCGACCCTTGGGTGTCTTCTTCTTCTCTTGAGGCTCGACCTATATCACGTTAACGTCTCCAAGTCAGCGAAAACTATCTTCCAACCACACATGTCTATGTACATCTCCCGCGATCCATCTCATCATCATCATCAGATAAACAAACGGTTCTTAGAAACGAGATCGCAGAAAGTTGCTTTCTAGAACCAAGGCTGGGAATTAAAGAATTGGGCGAAAACCGACCTTGGGGGTCTGAGACTTGACTTTACCCGCACGGGCGAGGGATCCGTGAACTTTACCCATGATGTGCGATAGGTGATGGGGATGAGGTTTCGAAGGACGTCGTCGACGGAGGATTAATGACTGTGCGGGAGGCTGAGAATGAAGATGGTTGATGGACCCCAGTTAGCTTTTGTTTCTATAGCTCGCCGTACTAAGCGAGATCTGGCGACCCCGGAACAGAGAAATATCAAGACTTTTGTTTGCGGCGTTGGAAATGGGGGACTGGATAGGGCAGATGTAGAAGAGTAGATACCTACAGTCGCTTTCGATTTGATCTTTTCGTCGTTTGTCGTTTGTCGTTTGCCGTCGTTTGTCGTTGTCGTCGTTTTGCTCTTCAAGGTTGATGACTGTCAAAATTAGCGAGTGCCAAGACTTGGTGGCTGGAGTTGGTTAGGGCAGTGCCCTATTGCCTATTTTGGAAGCATGGATATCAGGGCTATGGACTCGAGACCTCATGTCAAACAAGCTTGATGATGGATCGTATACGGAGCGCTTAAGGATGATATTCATATGGGATTTGCGATTCATATGCAGAGGGATTGTAGGTTATGAATTGTTGAGCTATGGCCGTGATTTACATTTACATGCTAATGTATTCGGGCTGGACGAGCTTCTGCTCAAGATATGAACATGCTTCATTTCTCATGAACCACCAAATGCGTTACGATTTAAAGCACCACCAGAAGCCTTTTTGGCATCATCTTGCCATAACCATACAATGTCAAGTGAGGAAAAAACAGGGTGAACAATCTGCGAAACCGAGCTCTTTCTTTTTTTAGCTAGACCACAGGACATTAAAAGCGTAAAAGAAAAAAAAATAGAATCCATTTGCAACAGAAAATCATCCGCGCAAAACCTCCCATAGCAGAAGACTATGTGTGTTTCACAGAGTTCGGATACAAAAGGAATATACATTCCTAGTAGTTAAAATCATGAGAGGCTCCAGCACACCGATTTTCATATTGCACCCTGCCTTCCATTCCACCAACCCTCCCCCCCAGGCGCCACTAACTACCAAATCACAAATTTAACGAGACTTAGCAGCAACCTTGGGTGGCGCACCTTTAGCACCCTGCTTGCTCTGGATTCTGTTGGCCTGGCCTCTAGCAGCGCTGGTAGCGCTCTTAGCCTTCTCAGCTCTCTTCTTGCTCTCCGCAACGGACTTCTTCTCCTTTCCTTCCTTGATGGCCTGCTGGCGGGCAGCGAGGCGGGCCTCGGGGCGCATGCTTCGTCGTTCCTTGATGACGTCTAGGGATGCACCGACAACGGCACGCTGGGACTTGACTGCGCGTCGAGTGCGCTTCTTGGCAACTTCCTGTAGGCGACAAAATTCCCTGGGTTAGCCCAAATGTCCAGTTTCCCAGTTCTCCATCTTCCAAATTTATCGTCTTGTCCATTCATGATTTTTCTTTTCTTCATGCTTTAGGCCATGTCTTCAACCGCCATATCCTTCATCTCCCAGCCAAACTCTCGCATCTTGAAGATGTAGGGGGGGGAAAGATGGAAATGCCACTGACTTCAGAGATACCCTTCCTGTGTTGTCTTCTGTAGAGGGTCGTCCATGAGATTCGGCGAGGGTTTTTGCGTTGGAGGAAGAGGGATTCGGTCTTGCCATTCTGGAAGCGGAAGACTTTGCCGTCACCGCGGACGTAGAGTTTACCCTGTACATGTCACAGCCAAAAAGAATCAGTTTTTAATGTTGTCCCATAGTTTTTCCATCCACATATATAAACGAAGAATCTATCCCTCATAAATTCCATCCGACAAAAAGGAAAGCCTCCATAATCCAAACAGACGTGCGTGTGGTGAACAATTTTGATATCGTGGCCGAACCACCGCAACGTCTTCAAAAAAAACTTAATATCATTTCCGACATACCTTTCCAGGGTAAATCTTCTCGCCGCTGAAGGTATCGTCGTAGGTACGCATCTTGGATGGGTGGAGATGCGCAGCCGGTGGGTGGACGAGGTTGGATTTGTTGACTTCGTGGTTTTAAATTAATTGACTCGTTGCGACAGACGCTTTCGACCCTTTGGATGGTGGTGGTTGGTGGTGCGAGATGCTTTCGCTAAAGTGCAACACGTGACTTTGGTTGCCCTTTCAAGATTTCATCAAACTTTCCTCGTCATCTATCATTCACCTTCTGTTCTTTTTGATATCCTGCAGGAATCTTTTCACCAACAGGTATTTATTTATATTTTCTGGGACGGGGGCTGAATCTGCAGTCGGATCTCTCTCAAACGGCCATATTTCCCCTATTACAAGAACACGAACACCTTATTCACACGGTAGCAAATTTGCTTAAGCAGTACAATCAATCACATTCTAACCTGAGTAATACGCACCCTGCCAGGCGTATTGCTTGAGCTGTTAATGGCTCATTTTGACATTCTAATGGAGATTCTGTGTTCCCCTTAGAGACTTCCAAGTGACTTTCATAGAAGCTAGCAAACACCTAGGGGCATGTCTTTGCTTGCACTGTTTAAGGTCTGTTAACCTCGTATAGCAGCCCTGTGTAGGATAAGAGAGAGTCATGTTTGATCTGTCATTCTTATAACTCCATTTTCTATTTATTTACACAGATATATATTTCAACCGTGTATATAGAGAGAATAGTGAAAGATAATAGTAGTTTGTGTGAAGATGATTAGAGATGTATATGCTCGGATTTTCTGTCAGATTAAAGGACTTTATCTTCTACAAATGAGTTCTTCTGAAACTGAATCTTGAGATTAACACTGTCAGTGTGCTAATATTTACTATTTGAGTGTATAATATACTAGTTTTGAGGTGCAACCGAACACACCTCTATTGATGTTTCTATTGTATCAGCTACACTCTCAAACGTGGCTATCATGATATCTGTTTTACACCTGGATATCCACTCCCTGGCCACGTTTGAAGGCCAACATGTATAGAACATGGATGGTCAACATGTGAGAGACATAACATCATAATCAAGTGGCTGCAGGAAATGTGTGAGCCAGGTGAATGATATATATGAAAAGAGCCTTGATATATGAAGAACAAGCTTTGTAATTAGAGTTTCATGTCTTCTAAATCTGCCACAATCTCTTTCTATAGCAGATGTGATTTTTGAGAGAATTTGTTATATACAGTATCTCTGATACTTTGCTTGACATAGTGCTCATGAATAATAGAGTCTTCTGTCATTTATAGCATGACTTCTCTTTCATATAATCAAACAGCTTCTTCATATAATTAAGCTTATTTCTCATATATCATTCATCTAGCTCACATGTTTCCTCTACACATAATTAGCCACCTGGATATCCACGTTTGGTGAGTATGGGCATTCAACGTGGTGAAAACATGATAGATTTACTGTAGTGTAGGCACTTGCTAATGTAGATGAGAGCTGAAAAGAGAAGCTCAAATGAATCAGTTATTTAATCAGAGTGGAGAGAGCACTGTTTTTCAAATTTTCAAAAGAAACAGCGCGCTTGTTAAATAAAGCGACAAAGATATGAAATCAATTCCCTTCAAAGACAACCTTTCGTAGTTTCACTGGAGTGTAGGTAATGAAAATGCAATAAATAAGGCATCAGATGCATAAAAGTTAGCTGGCTAGCTTGCTAGAGAACAGATAGAGAGTAAAGATGCTGCTCTCAAAAGAGGGAGAGAGTAGTCCGTATTCTATTGAGCCAGCATTCTTCAACCCGAAAAAAATACATGACGATTAAAAAGAAAACATAAAAAACAATATAAAACAAAAGCCAAACGCCCTGATAACAAATGAGAAAAACATCAAATCATCAAAAAGTGAACATTAAAAAACAAAGCAAAACAGGGGGTTGTCTCGCTGACAATATCAGAAAAACAAAAAGAAGAAGAAAAGAAGAAAAAGGAAGAAATTAGCAAATCATCTCGTCATCATCCCTTATTTCCATCACATCATGGCTTCCTGCCCGCCGCCTCTGGCGATGCATATAGTTGCGTTTCCGCCTTTGCTCGTGCAATGGCAGCGTCTGGGTCTTCTATCCAGTGTTTCGCGACTTTGGCTACGAGGGGGTCTTCAGCGTTCGGGGCTCCGAGCAATAACTGAATCGAGAGGAGGATGGTGCTGATTTGCAGAGCTGGGGTCCAGTTTTCTGTTTTTGGACGAAAATAAGTTAATTAGCATATGTCTTTTGCAGTAGTAGTAGTAGTAGTAGTAGTAGTAGTAGTAGTAGTAGTGGTGCTGCTGGTGCTGCTGAAGAGAAGGAGGTTTTTGCCATACTCTTCAAGACGTCAAGACAAACCCTTCCGATCCCGTCGATGTTGGGGTGATATATCTTGGTCAGGAACTGGACCTGGGGAGGGTCGATGGGATAACCTGGCGGTAGCCAAAGTCGTAGCCTGAAAATTCCTCCTGAGTAGCTTGTTAGCCCGAAAGGGGACTTCACATCAAAAAATCCAGTCTATTTGTTAAAATATTCCCATCTCATACCTTCGTAAGGCGAGTCGGCTGGTCCTTCGATGGTAACGTCAAAGTGACGGAAATTGTCTTCCAGAGGGATTGCAGTGATTCCTGGAACACTTTTTCAGGCGAATAAAAAAGAATAAACATATCTCGGTTAGCCATCTAGAGTGAAGACATGATAATGCACGGGGCTTCTTATAAGAGAGAGTTAATAACTCACGGATCAGTCATCAACCGTCGCGTTTCCTTCAATATTCTCGTCGCTGAGTTCATGGTGGGGGGCAAGTTGCTGCTCGGCACTTTGGGCAGCCAGAAATCAAAAAGGAGTTCTGTTTATCACAATAAAGGATGAATGGGGCAAGCAGAATATCCGGTTAATGCTACTATAATGTTGCAAAATGAAGAGCCACGCGCCTGGTTAAATATGTTGAGGGAAAACCCGTCTTGGTGGGGGGAAAAGAGGGAGGGAAGGTTTGAGTGAGACAACCAAGATGCCAAAATTGGACTGAGATGTCCTTTTTAGCCTAGAGTGGTAAGGACTCAATTTCAACATGAGAAATATTTAGCATGTCATGGATCCCGAACATCATCCCAATATTTAAGAGAAGACTCTGATTTTGACCCTCAGCAACATGGAAACAAATCCATAAAATGAGTGATAACTCTCAATATTAGTAGTTTCATACCTGTCTACTATTTCTATATCCAATCCGCCCCTATCCGCCACCATATTCAATCCGCCTCTATATCCACCCTCATATCCAATCCGCCCCTATATCCGATTCATCTCCATATTAAAAATATTAAAAATATTAAAAAATATGTCTCTATATTCAATCTGTCTGTATATTCAAAATTCAATGTTCTGCACTCTTGCCTTTCAATTTTATACTCTCTACATCTCTCAAATAGTGGATTGACTGTATGAACTGAATCGCAGCGTATATAGTAAAAGGTGCAGCGTATGTATACTTATTGTCCCTTTTCCCCCTCCATGGAGTCTCTCCGAAATGCAATTCAGCCAATATCAGCTTTATCCTTTCTCAACCAGCACGTCCCTGGCTAACAACACTTTGCAGCATGAAGTTCAATAGGGCAATTGCAGAATATTTCCCTTTATTCTTTTTTTTTTTGGAATCTAGAAGCATTATCGAAAAGTCCAATGCTGCGGCTCCATCTATGATAGATATAGATAGATACTGCAAAAAGACCCATCTGCGGTGCAGAAGCATTCCGTAATGGATAGCGATGGAATGATACATGATTTCCAATACATCAGAATATAATGCGTGGACTAGATGTAAAATAACAGACAGGTGTCCCCCATCCAGGGATGAAGGGAGGGCAAACTGCGCAAACCAATGGGCCTGGAGACGTGACACTCTGCAAGCCAACCTTGACGATAGCAAACCTCTGATGTTTGAAAAAGGAGCAAAGAATTGGCGTTAAGGAAACCTTTGCGGGGTCGATTAAATTGACGAGGTATATATATACCTTTGTAGTAAATTCAGCAGCTCTATTCACCTCATATTTCAATGCGCTGTTTGTCCTACATAGAGGTAGAATCTACTACAGAGCTATAGGCTAAACTTGAGTGAAGAAAGAAACAGAAACAGTTGATTAAATTAACAAAAGAAAATAGACAAGAAATGAGAACCAAGCAACAGCTTATTGTTGACATACATCTACTGATGAGCATAAGGGCATTGTTGTTAGTCTGAGGGTATTTCAGGAATACCACGTGATATTCAGCCTTCAGTGCTTACATAACCCGTTTTTAACTCTAGCATCCATGGATCAGAGCTGGCTGGTTAGAATTTATATGAGGACCTCAGGGACTTCGGGGATTCAGATCTCAGCGCAGCTTGCATTGCCGGTTTTGTATTTTCTCCGTGGGCGTTATATTCTTCTTCTTCTTGGGTTTCCCCCTATAATAGTTGGTAAATCACATTCTATGCTCTGTTTCCTCTCCTATGACGAAATCGCAGCAACGCCCCCCTTATGCCCATCCAGCTCTGGTAATATTAGACCGTTTTATGTGCCCATCGCCTCTTCTCCTTCCCTCGTACCGTCTTTCAGACGTTCTACATGAGTCCCGATATATCTCACCGTATGGGAAAGAAATCGTCAGCTACTGCCTGTCCCGGTGGCAGTAATTCGATAGGGTTATCAGGGGTGGGAGCGCCGAGGGAGAAAGATTCGACAATATGTCGAGCCCTATGGGATTGAGGCCATTGGCTTCTGCCTATGAGAGCCCTACTTTTGGTGAAGATAGCTCATTTCATGTCGAGCAGCCCGTTGGGTCTATGTCAATATCTCCATGTGGCAGAGATGTCGTACTCGCTTCGTAGGTTTTTAATTTTTTTGTCTCCTTTTTTTAAGGTAGGTGGAAAATGATATATTTCCATTATAGCTGATGGTCGGTGTAACAGAAAGGAAGGTCTCCATATTATTGACCTGGATAGTCCCTACTCCCCACCTCGATACCTCCCTCACCATACTCCCTGGGAGGTGGCAGATGTCCAGTGGTCTCCCTTCGCCGCACGAGACAGTTGGGTTGTGAGCACATCCAATCAAAAGGCCCTGGTATGGAACCTGGCAATGAAAACGACACAAAACTCCATTGAATACGTCTTGCATGCCCATTCTCGAGCCATCACAGATATAAATTTTTCTGCCCATCATCCTGATGTCCTGGCCACTTGCGCCGTGGACAGCTTTATTCATTGCTGGGATCTACGGTCTCCAGCTAGGCCGGCGATATCATTTTCTGACTGGTTCGCTGGTGCGACCCAAGTTAAATGGAACAGACAGGACCCACACGTCATTGCAAGTTCCCATGACAGGTTCCTCCGGATTTGGGATGATCGAATGGGTGCTCGTCCACTGCGTACGATTGTGGCACATAATACAAAAATCTACGGCCTTGATTGGAATCGGACCCGTCGAGAGGCGTTAGTGACTTGCTCGTTGGATAAAACCATCAAATTTTGGGATTATTCGGTCGAGGAGGATATTCCCGAAAAGGTCATACACACCCCATTCCCCGTTTGGCGAGCCAGAAATACGCCATTCGGATGGGGCGTTCTTGCCATGCCGCAACGCGGAAATAGTGATTTGCATCTTTATAGCCGGAAGAGAAGTGATGATGGTGGAGATCCTCTACGAGTTCATAGCTTTCCGGGACACAGAGGCCAAGTCAAGGAATTTCTTTGGAGATCGAGAGGCGCCGTTATGGATGGTTTGGATCATCGTGAATTCCAGCTTGTGTCTTGGGGTACGGATAGGGAGTTGCGATTGCATCGAGTAAACCCAGAGATTTTGGCGGGAGTTGGATACGAAGTCGGAAAGTCTTTCAATCCCTCTCTAAACCTGACGCGAAAAGGCGCTGTCTATAAAACGTTCCGCGATGACCCAAGACTAGAGGATAATGGGGATCAAAAAAGTATTCCCCTGGGAGCTCAAACATCAGAGCACCATCGATCGCCGTCAACTGTAGGAGTTGGACCCAGCAGCGTCTCCATGCCCTATTATCGTAGCTGGACCCGAGGGGGAACGATGGGATCTGCAGTTGGCGTGCAAGGGAAGTCCGCTCTTCGCGCTGACATGAATCCTATTTCCTGGATGCGGGGCGTTAAGATATCAGGATGGGAAGTGGAAACACTAGGAGACGAAATCACTCATGTTGGCGAAAAATTTACCAAAGTTTCTTTCGAATCTGTTAATGTCGGACAACGCAAAACGACAGTTTCGATGCATGGCCCTTGGGGTCCTGACAACAGTAGCCTTTTTATAAAAGTTGACATCAAATTCCCGCCTGACTATCCACGAGCTTCGGTCCCCGTCTATACGGTGCAAAAAACCAGTTCAGTGACCGCCCAGCTGGCCTCAACCATAACGGCAGGGCTACGAACTATTTCCGAGTCATACCTCAGTCAGAAGCGAGGATCGCTTGAAGGAGCTATCCGCTACCTCTTGGGCGAACATAATGTCGAGGAGAGTGTGGCATTGGTGAAACGTCAGTTCGGCGAGGCAATGAAATCCCCAGATTTGCTGGATGGCGATGAATCAAGCGATGAAGACGAAGAAAACGGGCAATTCCGCGCCTCTCAACTCGGGTTAAGCTCTTCTGAGATGCTCCGGCCAGTTAATGCAAATGTAATGGTGCCAGTATATAAAACATGCGGGGCGCTTTGGACCAACGATGGCCGGCTTGTGTGTTTTTTCCCTCCCAAAAAGGAGAAGACTGCGGCGTTTATGGGCTCAATGGGACTTAGTGATATGAGACTAGCACGAAGCGATAGAGTTTTCGAGGCCTTCGGTCGACTGCAGACAAGCTCACCAGGCCCGAAACAATCCAGCGGTGTTGGAACTGGTAGGGGAACTATCACTGATGATGGGGCCTCTGACTATTCGGACGATTCGTCTGTCGAATCTTCGAGTTCGTCGGGCTCATCGGATCTCCTAGGAAATCTTCCCCCTCAATTCCATGGCCCGAATACTTGGAGAAGTGGAAGTTTGGGATTTTATCGCTCAAGGTCCACGGAAAATTCCCAAAGGTCGACGACAGGGGTTGGCACCGTGAAGTCATCATCGGAGTATTCACATAACATCATCTATATTTATGATCTAAGCGGCCTTCTACCTGCCAAGCGGGAGCTCGCCAAGGAATATCGAGTGTTTGGTAACCGCCCAGACGTGTGCGCGCATAATATGGCGGCTGCAGCTGACCTAGGTAACTTTGACCTTGCCCATGTTTGGGGTCTCGTCAGATTAATGCTACAAAATGAGCTCTCCTCTGATACTGTCGTGGGGAGTGATGTTGTCGCCATTGCACGAAAAGCCATGCATGACATGAAACGAAAAGATAGCGCAGTGGACTTGAGCTTCGATAAGCCAAAGCGGAGAAAGTCATCTAGTAGTTCTCGGCCGGACAAAATAAAGTGGGGAGAGCATCCTCTTGGTGGCCGTTGGCTTGTTCCAGCGTTGTAAGTTTTCCCTCGAAGGCGTCAACCTTGTGCGAGCCATTGCTAACTTTGGGCAGATTCAATTACTTCGAGCGTTTGGGAGATATTCAGATGTTGGGGATGCTCTCGTGCATTTTATACGAACCGGAGTCTAAGATGGATCTAAACCAGGGGGAATTTCGCGGGGACAGAAAGTCTTCTGTCGTAGTACACAACCCAGCATCTACCCTGGATTATAGTTCACCAACAGGAGATTTCCACCAAGGGAAATTTCAACTTACATCGCGACTCACATCACTACCCAAGGCTTCCCACGTCGCTTCGGCTTCTCAAAGCTCTGCTTGCTCATCAACGGAGCATTGGCAAGTGGAGACACCGCCACTCTACTCTACTGGGACCACACCTCCTCAAGGAGTCCAACTGAGCAGACAACCCTCGAGCCGAAAGTCGCAGTCACAGGTCATGTCTTTGTCAGGGTCACCAGATCATCACTCTAATCCACGCTCCGTTTCCGGCCTAGGCACCACGCTCGCCTCGTCGCTATCGCGGTCTTTTACGTTTGGACCTTCAAGGTCCTCTTCACCTCCAAGTAATAGTAGCAAAAAGCGACCAAGCCCTGTAGGCAGTCTCAATATGACTGGCCCCAGCGGATGGACTCCTGGTGGTATTTTCGGAAAACCGGCGTCCGCAATCCCAGACCACTTAACCGCATCGACTACTGCAACCTCACAAACTCATTCTGATTCCGAAAGTGAAAGGCCCGGTTCGCCCAAGTCTAAACCGCCGAAGGGCGTGAGAGTAGTCCTGAAAAATCAGAATATGTTCGATAGCGACAATCATGCCTACGTACCATTGCTCGATCAGCAGCAGGAGCAACTTTTCAAGGCCTATCGAGCTGCTTATGCTGATCTACTCTTTGTTTGGGATATGCCCGTAGAACGCAAGGAGGTGCTCAAAATCGATGGCATTTCTAGTAACCGCCCTGACATGTGCCGCCCATCCCGCCCGAAATATCATGATAAGCGAACGTCAGACTTCGGACGACGTGATTCCAGGCTATTAGGCTCAACTCGTTCTCAAGAAAGGCAACCTTTCGAGGATAACCACGGTTTGGATATACAACGACATTGCGTGAAATGCGGATGTGCACTTCATATTTCCGCCTTTGCACTGCCTGCCTTAACAAAAGCCAGTGACAGCAGGAAAATGCGTGGAGATTCGTCCGCTATTCAATGCCCCCGGTGCAAACCTCCACACTTAATACCCACCAAGTTTTCATGTGTTATCTGTGACGAAATTATCAATGGAATGTTTACCCCGTGTTTAAATTGCGGGCACATCACATGTCTTGAGTGCCACCAGAGCTGGTTTTCCACACAAATTCAGCCTACCGGAGGAAAGAAGACTAACCCATCCTGCCCAAGCGGGTGTGGTTGTACATGCTCCGACCACGTTGTTATCGAGGTACCTATGCCATCGTCTCCGAACGTATCAACCTTAGAGAAAAAGTATGCGACGGTCAAGGAATCATCATCACACCGAAGTCGATCGCAACCTGCCCGCCAAGATCGTCGGCGTAGCACGGGGGTTACCACAGGCAATCCCAGCTCGAGACATGATGCAGATCTTGATACTAGGACTAGCTTGCCGTTTGTCTCACAGGTTGCCCGCGGCCTTAATCTCGATCTCCATCAGAAGAAACATGCTTCAAGGAAATCCGGCATCCGTACTTCTGATTGGAGTGACCTTAAGAATACCTTGGAGAGAGTGGATACTTTGTGATTTTCGTCTTCTTCTTCCTATTCCCCATCAATCCTCTTTACCACACTTGATGTCGATCTTTTTCTTTGGTACAAATACCCCTTCCAAATTTCTTCTTCGTATTTCTACCGAGTACACTCCTCCCTTGACTTCCCTCTTGCTTTTTCGCCCCTTTCGCTGTTTACCGCATAGCGTAGTGTTCTCTAGCGGGTGTTATTGGCATTTATTATTGTCGGGCTTATGAAGAACCTTTGGATATCCAGATATTTGACTTCTTTCGCCTTGATCCACATAATGTGTATATGTAATGATTTGTACAGTATATGATGATTTTAAAAAAATCAATTGCAGTGGTATTGTTTTTCTTCCCCTCTAGCTTGATTATTAGTTGCGATTTTTACTTTCTATCAATTTACACTGTGTGGCGTGTGATGTTGCCAGGCTTACGGACATAATTGGGGCTTGAAAGGGGGCGGCTGTTGCGCCTTGGTCTGCAAGTCCCTCGAAATTAAGCGCAAAAGCTTAAAAATGCTTAAATTTTAACGCGTAGATTAAACAGACTACAGAGTAACCAAAATGCAAATTACGTTCATCTCAATTTTAGGAAAAATTCTTCAAGTTTAATTTGCCATTCACTAAATTAATAAATGAAATAATAGACCATATACTATAATGTGTATTAGAATTGTAATAAGACGCGGAATACTGTGCGTGATTGTCATTCTCATAGAAAACTCGAAACTTTACAAGAAAAACCATCACACCATCACACCATCATACTTAGTCTACTTGAAAGTTCTCGAAAAGCTGATAACATATTTCCCTCACCTCTAAACCGTACATATCCACCAATTTACATGTCCACTTCCGCTACACTCTGAGTCTACATGTACCCACTAGCTCTAATAGGCTGAGCCAAAGTAGCCGGCCCTTCAGTGGATCAGAACAGCAACATGATCATCCATGTAATCGCCAATATTTCCCAAGAAACACGCCGCAAGCGTGCAAACGATCCCAAACGCAATGCTCACATAATATACCCATTTATAGCTCTCAGCGAAGGCGACCTGGCCAGCCCGGACGACAATACCATAGGCCGTCTCGTTGTGTCCGATACCTGGAATGTGGTGGAGCTCTTCGAGAAGCGATTCACTGGTGTACAGAATAGCCGTTTTTATGAGGGTTGTGTTGGTTATTCCTAACTTGAGGGCCATGGCGCCGCCAATGTATTTCGTCGCGTGCTCTTTGAACTTGTGGGCGAAGATGTTGTAGTAGATTGTGTATCCAACGCCGCCTCCGATTACACGGATTGAGAGAGTGAGGGCAGCGATGGTGGCGATTAGATCCTGGGGTGTAGTTAGTTTGGGTGTAATTCAGCGATAGAAAAACTGAGGGGATCAGGGAAGAAAGTGTGGTATTTACGTCGGGACATATGATTGTCGTAATAATGGAAGCTGGCACGACGATTCCTCCAATACCTAGACCTGCGATTATAAGGATCCCCCAGAGCTTATTCAAGTTGTCAACATCGGCATATGCCATAGCGCCACACCCTGGGTTTCACGTATAAATTAGCACTGTGATCAAGGGGAAAAAAAATAGTGTAAATCTCATTTAAGTTAGAGAACATACCAATCGTCATCAACCCACTGCTAATGACCAACAGCTCTCTATTATGTCCTCTAAACACACTCAAGAGCCACAGAACGATACAGGCGCCTGCCAGAATAGAGAAGGCGACTGGGATGCCGCGTATGCCGACCTGAATAGGGTCATGTCCATACACATTGAAAGCTACAGGAAAACATTAGCTAGGATGTACGCACGGGCATTAGGCTAGGGACACCGGGCGCTATTACCTTGGGTCGGCCAGAACATCAGGATGGAGAAGAAATTTGTGCCGGAGATGAAGGTAATTACAAGGGTAAGGACCAAAGTGCGAGGCTCTTGCTTTAGCCGCTTCGGTAAAATGGGATATTTTGCTCCGTAAATCTCCCATAGAACAAATACAACGAGAGTGACAAATCCGACAATAAGGCAGCCTAAAACACGTGCCGACTCCCAGGGGTACTATACAATCCTATCAGTCAGCGGACTTGTAACCAGGAACGGAAAAGGTAACACAAAATTCGGATGTACCTGATATCCACCCCACTGAAGCCCTGCCAGAAATACAATCATTCCACCAATGCTCAGCAGGCCACCGACGAAGTCAATACGCCAAATTATGTCACTTTTATTGAGATCTTTGGAGTTAACTCGTGGCGGAGGGTGATAGAAGCCGATTGTAATCAGAAGGCCCAAAAAACCCCAAAGACCGCAGAGCAATCCGACATATCTCCAGCCCGCGTGGTATGCGATGAGCTGACCCCAGAGTACCGATGGGGCAAATGGGAGGATGGTAAAAATCAAAACGGCCACATACCTAGAAAGTGTGTTAAACATGTGATAGATAGGAAGTTGAAGTAGGAAATCGGAAGTAAAATAAATATAAGCCAAGGGAGCTTACTTTCCGCGCTTTCTAGTCGGTGCCATTTCAGAAGTGGCAGCAAGAGCCGTTAACTCATTAACTCCCGACCCTGCTCCTGCCAATGACATACCGCCTGAATGCAAGTTAAATGTTTGATTAAAAAAATATAACTAAAGGCATTTAAGCGAAGGGACCTTACAGATAAATATGTTCATTGTCTTCGCGGTACTGTCGTGGTGAAAATTTATGTTAGTTGAGATGTTAAATCTTTGGGAATATGAATATTACCCGATATACATACCTACATACGACCATTCCTATGCAAATGAGACTTGCACCGATGATCGCAACCCAACGCCGGCCGATTAAATCAGATAGGGACCCAACAAATGGGCATACACCAGCTAGAGCAAGTAAATATGCCAGAACCTTTTTTGTATTAGAGATTTAGTCAGAAAGTTGTCGCAATAGTATGGATTCAGAGTGGTACTCACAAACCAGGTCCAACGGTCGGCACCGCCGATATCCCTATAGATGTATGGTGGAATGGCTCCTAAAAGTGAATCCACGTAGATTAGCAAACTAGTATATGTATGCACAGTGCATTCAAAGCCACTACGCCGTACACATGGTTATACCATACCAAAAAGATACACTGGTATTTGACTTCCAGTCCACAGGAATGCCATTGCTAAAATTTTGTGGTATCAGAGCCAAGCCCAAGAGAAAATTGATGATGCAGTTTGCCCGGAATAGGTGTGGGTTGAATACCCGAAAATCCCATAAAACGACGAAAGGTCATCTAACTCAGGTGTCAATATGTAATCTTCTGCAGAAGAAATATTGGATATCAGATTGTCTTGAGGCGTACTGGAATTTCATAATCATGGGCTTCACCATCTCCATTAGTCCTAAGATCATCCCTTTTAAAATCCCTGGGATGATCAACTCTCGTCGGGCTTTTCCCTTCATCAGGGAAGCCCGACGGGGTCGAATTGTCCGCGGGTGTCATCTTGTGTCTAAGTTTCTCTAAAATTTATGTTCAAAGTTCCCGAAGAGGAAATTATAGCATCCGGATGATATGGTACAGGAAATGGTGTCCCAGCTTTCCAAGCCTGTTCAATGTATTTCCGGCAACGCAATATCGTAGGCTCCGAATCGTGGGAGCGGGATCGGCGAGGAATCTCCAGTTTCAAGAAGAGAAAGGAGTAAAAAACAGGAGGCCAGACAGCTTTGAATAGAAAAGGGCCGGTATATAATCTTAAAAAGTTGAATCAAGATCTCAGTGGTATGTATAATAAATGACGTCCCTTCCCTTCCCCCTCGTTGGCACCGGCCAACAAAGAGGGGTACTAGAAAAATAGATAGGGACGGCACAAAATGGTAACAAGATGCATGGATGCTGAACAAAACCCTTTATTGATGAGCAGATTATTATGGTAGCGAAAAGCACCCTTGCTCGGGAATTGCCGACTCGTCGAGATGTTCCTCTCTGGGGTATTTGTGCAGAACATATCCACAAGGTAGAAGTCGTATTTTTATCTACCATTTGTAGAGCGCCCCATACTACTCTGTAGATGAACATAAAGAATATGGGGTAGTTAGCCTGGCTTTGGATTAGACCGAGCAACTAGTGGCATGTGTAGCACCTCTGAAAAGTCCTTGTTTACAGAGAGCTAGTCGGGATGCCCGGTCAAAGAAATGAATGACCAGAAACATTATCCCAGGCGACGATCTCTCTGAAAAGCGGTCTTTTTTTCCTCTTTTTTTAATTGGACGAAGTTCCTTGTTTGGCAATTGCCTATATGGTGTCTCGAAGGAGGCCGGAACTGGGTTGAATAGGAAAACAGACGATGCATTATTGTCGACAATTGGGGTTTTTTTTACACCTGCACGTCTTGTGCTCATTGGATGACAGATTTAGATAATCAGGCCCTGAAGTGTGCATGGCACTGATGAGATGGGAGATTGCGTTGAACACCACAAAGGAATCTCCACAAAGAACGAAGTGGCTGTCGGACAGAATCCAGTTGAGGCAGTACTCCGTAGGTCGCACGTAGTGACGACCATGTCTAGGTAAAGGATGGGACTGAAAACGGGAAGTTTTGAACTTCTCTCTTTTTCATGAATTGGAGTTATATCAGCTCTTTCATCCTTGAACCTTTCAGCGAGTTGTGGAATGTTTGCCCACAGTTTACAAGGGACTACCTAAATACTAGCGCAAGCCTAGCGGTCTCCTGCCGCAAGCGTTTATCTAGCTCACTTTTGGCCATGGATCTTGGCGATACCTTGCGAATATCATCTTCGAAAGGAACATTTGAAAATTCATAATGGCTGGGCTAATGGTCAGAAAATTATGGCCAAAACCACATCGCAGGTATCCTTGAACAATCTATTCTATTCGAGATTATATGAGCGCGGCAATCGTCCAATCTTGCTTCGACCAACTCCAGATATTCCAAATATCTAGTTACATTTCATAAAAATTTTCTAGACACATCTATCGCTATGCTCTGGAACAACTCGATGCTCACACTACCTACTAGCATAATTCCTACATCCTCTCTGAAAGATTCTGCAATATGTATGCTTCTAGTCGCCTACTCTACGCCTGGGAAATTAAGATCGGCGATTGAGCTTAGCAGACATATCTCTATTTTCCAGCCTGGAATTCCTTCAAGCACTTGAAAAAAGAAAAAAGAAAAAAGAAACTTTAAAAAAACCTTTCTAGAACGCTCTCGGACATCAGAGGGGAATACCTTCTGCTAACCGCGACGTCGGCCAGTCCGTCGTGCCTCGGGGTTGTGCAACATATTCCAATCTCCTCTGGGTTGTGGATTTGCTGCCATGCAGTTAGCTCGCAGGCCTTCTGCAAGCTAAAATAATATATTAGCAGAACATAAATGAGATGTGAAGAGCGAATAAGGGCTGGTTGGGAATTCGTGATGTCGTCACACGAATATACATGTATAACCAATAGTTGTATATGCATGTAACTCGCGTGTGCGTACAATAGGATATGTCCGACCTGTCTGTGGGTGGAAGTGATCTGACTCGTGTGACCTTGAATAGGGAGCATGACATTTGCCGCTGGGCTAGGGAAAATTAATGTAGGAACAATGGGCTGCGTAACGCGAAACAAGGCTGGGATGGTTGGACAGTGAATTGAGGGCTGATTGCAGAGAGATGACAAAGTCATCGATCAATAGGCAACCTTGAATGACATATATAATTGACGAAAATAACCCATGAAACGAATATCTGGGATAATCGAGTCGATAGACCTCTGCTTTAGCTTAACAACTCCAACTTAAAGAAAAAAGATTCCGCCATTCTTGCATTCTTAAGTTAGCGGATTTTTCACTCGTCTTCGCTAGGGTTTTTGAGAATGATCTAGCTTTTCGATCCCGTAAAGAGAATTTTCATATTGCGGAGTGGATATACAAGCCCGTTTGCATACTTGAAAAAGGCAAGGAGTCCAAGGTGCTCTGTCCGTGTCGGCCCCATGCGGGGTAAACCGATATGGAAACCTATCGTGCCATATCTTCGTCTTCCCACAACTGCGTGTCTACTTGCCAACATATCAACACTGTTCAGCGAACAGATGGGGTCGTCAGGCGAAGCCTAACCTTCAGCTCCAATGGGCAATTAGACAAGTCAAGTCGTTTGATTTAGACCCTTGCTCGTTTGTGCCCATATACCGCTTAGAAATTATCACCGAGCGTTCTCAGCGTCAGGGCCTTGGGCACGACGAAAAGAGCATTTCCCGTGGCACATAATCTACCCCTAGAATCTCGAAGTTCGCCCTTAACAATCGCTTTCCGTTCCGTGCTGTTCTCCGGGTCACATTCCGCTGTCACCGTGTAAAAGTCCATTGCCTTGACAGGTCTGACATAATCAATGTTGAGGTTGGCCGTTACGCCTGTTCGAGCGGGGAAGCTACGTATGGCAACCCGTCCCAAACTTTCGTCTAGCACTATAGCAATTGCTCCTCCGTGAACTATTAACGGCCAGCCACTGACTCCAATCCCAAAATGTATGACTGTTGTAGCTTTGTGTTCTTTTTCGTTCCAAAATACTCGCTGTTAGTGTCAGGCATAGGTTAGCAACACCATCTCCAAATCTCCCAGCTTAGCTAGATATGAGACCAAATCATACGAGTAGAGCTGGGGGCCACAAAAAGTCGGCCCACTAACCTGCACAGCTAAATTGCGGCTCCCACTCAGAGGCCCGCTCGTAAGTCGATGCGGCTTCTCTTCCTCTGAAAAATTATCGTATGCTTCCCATTCGACATAATCAGGATTGGCCCGTAGCTTTTTAACCACCTCCAGGCTATCCATTACCCGCCGCAGATGGGCTACTCGCTGTGTGTCCTCCGGGGAGCCAGGTGGGGCAGGATCTGCGAGGAAGGTGGACAAAGCATTCCCCATACCATAACCTAGCGAGCCGAAGATGGCGACGTAAACCAACGTACGAAGTCTTCGCCGAGATACATAATCTCTTTCGGTCAGCGGTGCTCGTGCTGCGCGGGTGAAGTTGCGCTTCGGCGTGGGTGAAATGCGGAGGGAGGTATCGGGGATTAGCGAGCGCGCGGAGTGTTTAATGCCGCTCTGCGCAAATGCGCCGCGGGAGAAGGTGCTGGATATCAGCTTTGGAGAGCGGAACATTGCTGGCGCATTTCAATTGTTGGAGTGACGGTGTTTTCGATATGCGGAGTATTTTTAGGAGACCAAAACATTCATTGTCGACGGGCCGAGGTTGGGGCTAAGGTCATGTGATATGGATTTCCGCTGCTTCAAATCTTCATAGTACGGATTAACTAGTTGAATAAAAAGCCCAAGTGATTCATGAAAGTATTTGGCTAAATATGTAGAACAGTTTAATAGGTTGATGATAGGTAGGTATTATCACTTAAAAAGCACGCTGGTTTGCTATATCTATCTATCTGCTTTTGATTCCACACTGCTTCTCTTGAAACCACATACTTTCTAAATATAATCCAGCTAAAAACAAATCGTTAAAGCCCTTCTCATAAACATAGGAAACAAATAGCTATCACAGGTTTGGAAGGAATGGAATAAAACAATTATGACGGATGCATATTGAGGCTATCATATTCTGGAAGATAGTAACAGGGTTATTCTTTAACTTCCTCCGCAGTTGGCAGATCGATGGCCCGGTATAATAGTATCAATGCAGAATGCGATTCACCTAAGAGACGTATGTTAGTTACCCAGCTCTCAGTAGCTACTTTTCTTTTGCTTTTTCGTGTTTTTAAAGGGGAGAGCACCACAGTAAATGGACAACTTACCGCCGCCTGATAGGGTTTCGATCTTCTCCGCCTCAACCTCAGAAACTTTGTCATCATTAAACCACCACCATTTGCCATCATCCTCTCGTCTCTTGCCGCCTGGAGCAAGAGGATCGTCGACCATCCTTCCTTGCTTCTTCACGTAGGAGGTATAGTGGCCGCTGTCAGCACTGGCGCCCTGGTGGGTAATTACTCCCCGCAATTCGTATAGTCCGGATTTGTTGGCGCCATCATCAGACGCGAGCTTGGGATCAATGAGCTCGAACAACTCCTTCTTGGCAGCTAGAACGGCTGCAGCACGCTCGCCTTCGTACTCGGCATCAGTTTTGAAGGCTTCCTCCATAGGAACATCGGTGCTCGCTTCGGTCTTCCCCTCCGCCATTTCCTTCTTTTGGAAAGGCTCAACAATCGCGACATCAGCCTTCTGCTCCTCTTCCTGCTTATGTGCGATCTTCTGGCGCTTGCGAGCTCGTTCCATATCGTGCTCATCTTTGCGAATTTCACGGACCTTGTCCCTAACAGGGATGAGCTGTTTCCTCAGCTCATCGGTACAAAATTCCACAAGGTCTAGCTCTGGGGGAAATGTCACTTTGCGCATTATTTTTGCCTTCTTCTGTGTATCCCGTTTCCAGAAGAAACGCACGAAATGCACTGTAAGGTATTTGGGCAATCGAGATATCTTAGAGCGTTTCGTATAAATGGCATCCCGGTCGAGAGTGGGCGAGTGCTTTTCAATCTTTTCTTGTAAACTTGCCAAAAGCCCATCCCGCAAATGGTTTATGTCTTTGTCAATATGGCAGTCTAGCTTAAGAAAGGAGTCTGACGTTTCGATAGCCGTTTCGCCTGCTTCTTTTGCTGCAGGTTCATCGCATTCAAGAACCGATTCAAACCTTCCGGAGAGGTACTTGTCTACGAAGGATATCTCAGCCGTTTCCTCACCGTTCCCGTCCTTGATTTTGAGTTTCTGGCGGAGTTGGGAGATAATCTGGGACCACGCCTCTTCTGCGTCTTGCTGCGCATATCCGTGGCCGTTCTTCGCTTTCTGCGCAAACTGTGGAAAAGCAGTTCGCAGAGCGTTCAAAAACATTATTGGTGGAAATCCCTCCTGCGTTTCAGCCATCTGTTTGTAAAGATCCCTCAGAGAAGCAGTGAGGTCCAAAGACGAAGCCATTCCTAACATGCTAGTGGTATTTGATGGGCCGCTTGAGGGCCTGTACTTCAGAAGCTCTTCTTGCAGCTCTGGGAGGGTTCGCAACGTCTGCAGCGTCGAGTTTAGGTAGCACGTATTGCCCAAGTTCTGTAGACCGGCAGGAGTAGCACCTTCGATTCTCGCAGCTTCAGCTTCCGTCATATCTTCGATGAATTTTATGGCTTCCTTAGGCTTCCCCAGAACTGCAGTGCCATCACTAGAGCTTGGGGTCCCTAGCATCATGAATGTTTGCCCGGGCTTTGCATTGAGGGTTGAGAGTTCGGTGTCATCTTTCAGCTGGCCACCCTTCACGAGAACCTTCTGGCGTTCTGGTTCGACTCCGGTGAGCGAATAGAGTTGGAATTTGAAGGTCTCTCCATTGGCAGTCGGGTCGAGATCGACTTCGTGGCGCTTGCCTTGGTGTTTGACGATTACTAGAGTCCAGATGGTTAGAAGCACGAAGCAACAAGGAAGCGGTGGAAACCAGGAAACCCAAGCTCACCAGGTATCGTAGCCATGGCGGAAATCGAATATTCTTATGTAGATCACACTGCAACAAGATAGATATTCAAATTTCAGCCCTTTAGCGACTAGGTCGAGGAATGGCGGGAATATACAAACAAAGATGCAGGCAACCCTGGCTTATAAATGCTTCTTTGAGGTTGGCGGCGGGGGGGGAAAGCGGTGCAAACAGTGCAAACACACCCACCATCAGCGACGTTTGACGCATCCTCCACCATCGACAGGACAACCAGCCAGACAATGAGTGCGAGATACTAAGGACTTCGGCGCCCTGCTCCCTCTTATACTATGAAATAGTGCGGCAGACTATTTTATCAATTCAACCCCTGCCCGCACAAAATCACCTTTTCCCGTTTACTCCAATCCCGATCTTTCCCCCAACTGAACGGCTTACAGCCCACATCCACTATGGTACGAATGTCCTTGAACGAACTAGATCCGGGTGCCCAACTAATCGTATTACAGTCTCAATCATTGCGTCCATACCTTCAATGTGTGCGATCCTCCCTCACAGCCGCCCTCGCAATCTCCAACTTTGCTTCGCAGACGTCAGAGCGGCATAACGTCCCAGAGGTGGAAGCGGCCACTTCCCCAGAAGTCCTACTGAACCCCCTTACGATTGCGCGCAACGAAAACGAGAAGGTCCTCATTGAGGCCAGTGTCAACAGTATCAGAGTCAGCATTCGGATTAAGCAGGCAGATGAGATCGAGAATATTCTAGTGCACAAGTTCACAAGGTTTTTGACACAAAGAGCGGAGGCGTTCTTCATTCTGCGACGGAAGCCTGTCAAGGTTAGCAGCTCCAGGAACATAGCACATAATGCAAAATAGGGACATAGTTGACATAATCTAGGGCTACGACATTTCATTTTTGATAACTAACTTCCATACGGAGGCTATGTTGAAGCATAAACTGGTTGACTTTATCATTGAGTTTATGGAGGAGGTGGATAAAGAGATATCGGAAATGAAGCTCTTTGTGCGTATATTGTCTCTACGTTCAACCAGGCGCACTTGCTGGCTACCTCCCCATCAGGCGTAATACATTGTTTCGTCTACTAACGGTTATGTAGCTTAACGCTCGGGCGAGATTTGTGGCGGAATCCTTTTTGACTCCTGTAAGTGTGATGACTACTTTTTTCGAAGATCTATACAGGTACTGATATTTGCGATACCAGTTCGATTAATTAATTATATGTCTTTGGACCCTCTATGCCAATGGGTTTTATGCGATATGTTTTTTTCTCTAGCGCCCTAGTATATATCTTTTTTTGCCGGGTGATAACACGGAATGTTATATCCCTTCTGAAGCTTTCCTCTTTGTGTAGATCGCAATAGACCCCTTACGTTTCTATGTCTAAACTTCTATTCCAAAGAAGCGTAAATTATGCCATTCAGCATAATTTCTTATCATTTTCGCTTCTATTATGTCCTGCCGGTCGAATAGACTTTTAGTATCCCATTTCTCTTTCCGCTCCATTATTTTGATAATCTTCTACCATTGAATCATCCGCTAGCCGTGAAAAAGTACATTGTCTCAACTAGCATCCATCGGTTTTATCCTATCATCCTGAGTTTCCCCTGGCTATGACCGCCTCCGAGCTGTCCTTATGTCCGCAGTTCTCACTGCTGGCCAAACCTCCCGAGCCAGATTTTTACCACATCGACGCTGCAATGTCCAAGTTTGAGTCCAAGCTGAGTCCAAGCTGAGCGGTGTTACCCGGATGCTGGCGAGGTTATATAAACGTCATATCCGACTGGTGTTTTGCTGCCTCTGTAGGAAGATACCTTTCATGTAGACAGCTAAGTATGGCTCTTTATACCGAAAGCGCAACAATCGAAAAACAAACGGTGCATATTCGCTAAAAAGAACAGAGACTTCACAAACAGTCTCTATATATATTGTCTTTGTGGATGGTTCAAAGCCAGATGAACATATGAGTTTGGTCATTGACATCTAACGTGACATATAACTTTACCCTTACGATACTAACATAAACATATCAGCCAATGTACCAAATATTTCTTGGCACAATTAAGCAACGACTTAGCAGAACACAATCTATGTTTTGATTTTGTGTTTCTTCAACCTCCAACCTTTACTCTCTCATCGCCAGGCACTACAACAAACACCTCCTAGCTGGCTTCGATTTGGTGCCGCCAGGTGTGGTATCATAATTCCTCTTCATTTGACCTCTTACTTCGTTCTTGGAGACTGCTCCATTACTCGTTACGCACAGATCTTGAGAGCTCCTCCAGAGCGCATCAACTTGCCCGTCATGTATGCAATGACGGATAGAGCCCGTGAGTACTGGAAGGGGAACCCGCCCAATTACCCGTATACCGTTCCGCCGATAGCCACTTGCAATGATGATGGTAGTGCATCTGAGAGTGATTTGCTGAGCTGTAAACGTACGCATGCCCAAATCAACAGCGATGGATATAGGTTCTCAGCCTCAGATTATGAATTTTGCAGCGATTATGGAAGTATATCTATGACCTCAGATGGCCCGCGTGAAGAAAAAACCGAAAAGTTTCCTGATTTCGTTGACTATGGGAGCTTCAGCGTCGTGAACGATTACACGCCAACTTTTAACAGTGGCCAGCAGCTTCACTTCCCTCAACACTTCCCGCTTCAGTTGGCTACTGGATCCTCTAACTATCCCAACAGCAACTTGGAACAGAACTCGGGCGGATATCAAATGGCCTCTAATTTCTACCGCAGCGCGCCATCTTTGCCACGTTATTCTCCTTATGCAATGGAGGCAAACAACCAGCTCCCAATGCTAGAACAGGACCTTGGAAAAGGCCAAAATGACGGGCTCAATGGCAATTTCAAGGAATATCAATATCAACTCACGAGCCTTCCTCCTACTGTTGAATCTATGGGGTGCACAGCAATTCCTTCACTAGTGAATCCAAATGCCGTTGGGGCAAATCGTCACTTTGTTGGGGTTCCTCAAACAACAATGGGGCAAAAAGGAGGTGATGTCGTCTCGTCTGTCACTCTAGCGACGTCTGAGGAACACGCTCCTTCGTCCTCACCTGCACGAGCTTCTCAGCTTTCATCCGACAACAACACCTTGCAACAACAAAGCCCAGCGCCTGCAACCACTGCAACAGCTGCCACGATGTCAGCTGCAGACAACAGTCCTTACGGCAACACCATCAACCCGATCTGCTATCCGTACGCGATGCCGTTCGACAACGGGGCGAGATACAGCCTACCACCCAAATTCGGGGTTATCAAGATTGCCAATGTACGTTTTATATCAGATCTCCGATATGTTCACTTTTCAGTTTCGCTCCTCCAGTATCGAGTACACACAGTAGTAAGGTTCAGGGGCACTCAGCACCTCAGAACCTAAAATATGGACGTGTCTTTTAACATAGAAGTCATGCTAATATGATTATAGATCCCTTATTCAGCGACCAAGCATGAGATCTTACAGTTTCTTGGTCGTAACGCCAAACCCTTGACGCCAGACTTGGGATGCCCTGTTCATATTATCATGGAGCGTTCGACTGGGAAGACAATGGACTGCTACGTTGAATTTCCAACTAAGGCTGGGGCAGAGTGTGCGCTTGCCTGGGTTAACCGTGGCTTAGACACTTTACAGACTCCAAAGTTGGGCAATCGTCATGTTGTAGTGAGGGCTAGCAACCAGGATGAACTGCTTAAAGATCTCTTTCCGCGTGCCAACAACGTTGATTGGAGGGATGGTATTCCTCATGTGAGGGCAGGAAGAGAGAAGTATTGCTCTGGATTTCAGGGGTTTTTGACTGGAGAGGAAATTTTCTGCACCGTTCACCATGCTGAGGCGCCTCAACGAGTATATTTTACCTTAATTCGCTGCTGCAGGATGCCAGATGCTGATCCCCCTTCTGCTGTAACAGTCCCCTTTCTGCACAAAGTGCTTTCAGCGCCCGTACGAAAATATGATAAGTACTCTGTACAAGGTAAGTCTAGTCCCCACGATATTTGGCGGCTTTCCTAATTTTCATCCCAGTTCCCTTGGTATGCAACCTTGCATTACACCGTAGAAGATCGCAATCAGCTTTTCTCTGCCACCCTTCGCCTGATTCATGCGTTAGTACCACAAGTAGAGCGAGGAAAAACTATTGGGCTCGACTCGCGTCTTGTTCAGGAGTTACTGGAAGCAGGACTTAGCTGCCCTGTCTTTAATGACCGCCAGAAGTTTGTTCTCAACATTGCAGCCAAGAACTATCGCGTGACTGCATCTCCCACTGCGCGCTTTTGGCCGTTTGATACCATCACCCGAAAGCCTAACGCTAGTGAGGAGCATGTAATGGTATGTAAACTCCTATAAATTAGGCTCTCTACTTGTGCTAATGTCATCTCTCATAGCAATATGCTGAGTTGATCGTAATTGGTGCTGCTACCAAGAACCCTAGTACCAACACGCTTGCTAACACCTGGAATCCGATCATGCATGCCGGCTCTCCTTTTGGAAAGGTCTGGCTTGAGTGGGGATGGGGCAACACCCATCACAAATGGCAGACCGCCGTGGACTATGAAAATAGTGTTCTGAACCATCTGGTCACTGAGGGCGTTAAGAATAAACATGGTGGAGAGAGTCCTTCTCACCCTCCGTCTTCGAGTTCATCCACTTCGGTTTCCGCTGAAGGTCAACCTGCAGCCGCAACGCCAGTCACCAATGGGATTTCCCAGCCCGCTTCACTCACCACGCTTCGTTACCCCGTTCGGGCTACCCACAATATGAACCGCCAAGCCAGCTCTGCTCCAATCAATTTAATCCATGACCAGCGCTCTGCCAATGGGTTAGACAACAGCGTTGATGTCTGCCGTTCTGGTCAGGCTGATCAGCGCATGACCTCAAACTCCTTTTCGGGATTCACTGATACTCGTGTTATGGTCCCCCGTAACATTTTTGGAGCAGTGGGTACTCGTCGCCGCACCCGTGCTGCAACCAATGGTAGCCGCCACTCTCCAGTGCCTGAGGTCGACGAGGATTGATGGGCGTTCTAAGTGATTGTTCGCACATCACATAGTCTTGTTAATGATCGCCCAGCTTTCATTAGCTTTACATATTTCGCTCTCATCTGAGCATTCTCAGATTTTTCTGCCTTTCTTTCTAATTTCCCCTTCTACTTTTACTTTTTGATCTTTTTGTCGAAATTTTTTTCTTTGGACTTTATTCCCAAATATACGGCTACTTTCAATTGCGCCGGGAGAAAAGGCGACCGGCGATTTATCCCATGATATCCCGGTTGAGTCGAATAACACCCACAGGATAACAAAAAGCCAGGAGGTTTTGGTCGAATATCATGTTTGGCGAAAAGCAAAAGGGCAAAATCCTGCAAACTGACTTAATTTTTTTGTTCATCGCATTTTTCTTCTGACGACAAATTCTTGTCGAGTGCCGCTAACTAAGGAAATACGGTTTGTGTATTTCATCTCATGAAAGCGATTGCTTTATTGCCCTATTTCCTTATTTCTCTCTTTTGTTTTTTTCATCCATGCAATCCAAGTCAATGGCAAAGGACTGCAGAGGAATAGGATACAGGCGCCCCAGGTGTACAGTGACGGAAAAGGACAAACCAAAAAACTAATGGTGGAATTATTGATGCAATTGCGTGTTTTAGTTACGTTTCTTGGGTGATTTCCTCCCCTTTTATTTTTTATCCCTGACTCTTGGCTCCTCGACGAGACTCAACTGTATGCTCGTGCACGGTTTATCGCCTTGTGGGCCCACTTGGCTGGTTGGATCGATGGGCAGAGATGTCAAGCACAAATAGCTCAGTTAGTTAGTTAGCTAGCTAGCTAGAAAAGCAATAACAGTACAGCCCAAGGTTGCCTATTACAAACTCTTCATTGTGGTGGCAGTAAAAGGCCAGGGGTGGTAACTTCCATGTCCCTGAGTGTTCTCTAACAACGGCCTTGATTCCCGTTTCGTTGAGGGATGGGGACAGGTCGTAGGAAACATGACTTCATAATATCCTGTATGCTCGAGTACGTATATACATCAATAATAGAGCGACATAAATAGCTCGCGTAAGATCAAATAAACGACTGCCAGCGACGAAGGCAGCAACAAAGCCAAGAACAAATCAAGATATCATCTTGAATTATTTTCTCAATTCAAATCAAGGATGCAGCAACGACAGTTCACCCTCCTCACCCATAATATCAACAGACGTATCAAGCTCTCTTTGAGCAACCTTTGCCTCCATAGCGGCTTTACTCCGCCTTAAGCCCTCCTCCCTCTTTCTCTCTCTCCGCACTTCTGGATCCTCCCATCCAGCCCTTCTCGCAGAAACATCACCAGCGCGACCTATACAAAGCTCTTGCAATTTCATCCAAAATCTCTCTCGCCGGTCCGAGTTCGCCTTAAACCTCTCATTCGCAACTGCAAGCAACATGTGGAGGTAGTTTTCAGAAACTACGCTCTTGACAATGTTATCCTCACTTTCGTTTCCGAGGTGTTGTTGATGGCACCCGATTATGGACTCCAGGGCAAGTCCGGATGAGCGGACTGCCACAATAGGGTATGCTTCCGTATCATCTATACATCGTAGGCTTTGTATGCCACTTTCTCGGAAGCCGGCTGTCGTGGCGGCTGCGAGGACTGGCTGCGCGTGTTTTAGGGATGATGCCATAATGTGGAGAATCTGTGATGTCTCGTTAGGCATTTGTTCATCATAACTTTGAAGCATGGACAACGAATCAAATATGAAACGAGTCGGAAGAACACTCACCATAGGCTCAAAATGAAAACGGACTAGTCTCAAGCTCCCGGAAGGGCTTATTGTCCCAATATCCTCATCCCCGGGAGCCAGATTAAACATCTTATGAAGAGAATTGCCTTCACAATTTACATCTATCTCCACCGGCTCATGGGTTACAAATAACCATTTCCCACTCCCTTTCCCTCCTGTAGGCGCAAACTGTGACGATCTTTGCTCCAAACTCCCGCCGACCTCTTTCTCTGTTTCCATGATCTTATGATCATCTTCCTTGAAAGAAGCTCCTTTATTACCTCCTGCTCCCTTCCCTTCTCCTCCCCTTCCTCCCCCTTCTAAAAATACACTGATTCTTCCCGCACAGCTGCTCGTCGTAACAAGGCCCGGTATCTGATTGATATTGTGAATCAAATCGCGGATGCCCGCGTCCACAGATCCCTTTGGTGAGAGATCTGTATATTCCTCATCTGGGACGGATAGATCTCGTAAAATCTTCTGCTTTTTAGCCTCGAAGCCGAGGACAGGTGCGCTCATGTCTTCCTAATTGAGGTCTTTTGTCTTTTTCAAAGCCAAAGCTAGATATCCGATCTGGGCAGCGGCAAACACGTATTGTGATGGCTGATAGACAATGTAATGCAGTTAGATTCCTCAAGCTGTATTTGTTCTCCTGCATGAATTTCTAACGTTGTTGTTCTGTGGGGTAGGATGTTATGTTTTATATAAATAAATGTGTCTGCAAAATCCAAATCCGACTCGCTATAAATATATTTTATCTATTTCGACCACCAACGAATGTCAATTCTCCTTTTTGCTCTGTCCTTTCGAGAACGTCAACCAAGATCAAAGATGGAAGAAACATATCACTTGATAGACTCAGAGCCGCTGAACATGCTCCCTTAGTTAGTTCCGCGCTAGCTGAAGCTTTGTTTTTGGCCGTTGTGCCTGTGACGAACAAACGCCTAAATATCCAGCCCGCCTCACTGATCCGCGCCATTTCAAAGAATAATAAATAGCTTGAATTCCCCTTCTTTGAACTAATTAGACTTATCTAATTGAGATATTTATTTACTATTGTGTGCTCTATTAGCTACGGTATTGAAAACATTTACCCATAAAACTAAGATCTCCAGCCAAAAATGTCCCGACGCTCCTCCCGCCTCGTCCTCCAATCGGCACCCGCTGAACAGCAAAAGAAACGAGCCTCTGACAACACCTCGTCTTCCCGTCCTGAAACGACCAGAGAGTCAAAACGACAAAAGCCGCCCAAGGATAAAAACTCGACAAGCGAAACTAGGCTCGTCAAATCAGCCGAGAAGAAGAGTAAATACTTTAGGAACCAACCGGCGGAAAGCCTGGATACGGGAACGACGGAGCTCTCTGAGGTAGCTTCTGCTACACCATCAGCTTACGAAGAGGGTGACGAGGACTCGGTTTCTGTACCGCCGGTTACAGATGAGTCCGAATCGGAATCTAAGCGTACAGAAAAGCGCGGCAGTTGGGTGTTGGCAGGCGGACGGAACAAGAAAACGGTGACGGCACAAGGCTCTACGAAGGAAAAGGTGGGTTACTCTGCTAAGAAAGCAGAGAAGGGAAAGGAGTTATGGCGGGAGGGCGTGAAGGCCGGTCTGGGGCCAGGGAAGGAAGTCTTCATTAAGCTCCCCAAGGCTAGAGATGCTGGTGATACGCCCTACGAGGATAATACGATTCATCCGAATACAATGCTATTCCTCAAGGATTTGAAGGAGAATAATCAGCGCGAGTGGTTGAAGAGTGAGTACAGCCGATGATTTATGGGGTATTACAAATTATATATTTTTAACATTGCCCACTCGGGATAGTGCATGATGCGGATTTTCGGACCTCGAAACGTGACTGGGACACGTTCGTTGAAAGTCTCACAGAGAAGATCATGGAGAAGGATAGCACGATCCCAGAATTGCCTGCCAAAGATCTGGTATTTGCGCAACATGTTGACATCACCTCTCTTGACATAACTAACAAGAGCCCTTGGGGGCATTTTGTAGGTATTCCGTATATATCGAGATATCCGATTCAGCAATGATCCCACTCCATACAAGGTATGTCCCACCAAAAATCAGTATCTTTCGGTCTGAGCCTTAGTTACATTGTTTTCTTAGGAATTGGGATATTGCTAACGCATTACGAAGCCTCATTTCTCAGCAGCATGGTACGCTTTTCACGAGCTGACCGCATTTAACCGCACTGATATCATGAGACCGTCAGCGGCAGAGCTGATCAACATTTAGGTCTCGTACCGGACGCAAGGGCCCTTATGCCGCCTATTACGTGCATGTAGAGCCTGGTAAATGCTTCGTTGGTAAGTTGTACTATACACACACTTTCGCGCTGTGTCCCATATTGGTGGAATCAGTCGCCCGTGAAACAATAACCCAAACCGTTGGGAACTCGCTTTATTTTCTCCGTCGAATCCAGCGCTACTTGTATTCCTTATTCGGTGGTGCCCTGATGATCATTATCTCGCTGTTCCCATCTGGTGGTGCTTAGTTCGAAATTGGCGAGGCGGGAGTTTGCTGCACTGGAAATCGGGCGAGAAGACGATGCACTGACCATTACCCTTATCAGGTTCGGGCCTCTGGCATCCAGAATCTGACAAACTCGCCCTGCTTCGCCAAGATATTGACCAGAATTCACGACGAATCAAGAACGTGTTGAATGCAGTGGATGTTCGAAAGGAGATTTTCAATGGTGTCCCGAAAACCGAAAAGGAGGCTATTTTAGCATTCATCAGTCAGAACCAGGAGAGCGCGCTGAAAACTAAACCAAAGGTGAGATAAAAAAGCAATCTTTTGTCGACGTAAACCCAGCGTGAAACACAGATGGGATCTTACGGACCATTTCCTCGTCTTACCTCCATCACCCCCGTCATTTCCGACCTCAAAACCGCGTATATTCAATCATCTCTTCCAACTCAAGCCAAGGCATGAGGTCAAATTGACGGCCGCCTGGAATCTTTCTTTTGGTTTGCCGAGCTCATCGTCCAGGATGTGTGACAGTCGTACGATGGATTTTGAAATACTCAGGAATTTCCCCACGAGGCCGTTGTCATGGATCAATCACCTCATCGCCAAATCCGGAGTCATTGATTAGTTCAGTATTGTCTCATCAGCATATCCACGTTTGTAATCCGCTGGTTTGTGTGACTGGACCGTTATTCGATGGTAACAAGAAAGGTCTTTGGACGAGTGGCTAGTCAATGAGGTTACTCGGTCCTCAATCAATCCCAGGACTTTCGGGCCTTAGCTCCACAACAGAGATTCATGATGTTTCAACGGAAGTGGACGCCTGATGGCAACATCATCTTGTTGAGCGGATGCTATTTGTGGTAAAGTTGGGAAGGTTTGCTGGAATTTCCCGCCCGTTCCGACCCTCCCTGGCTTCTCTCGCCTAAAGTCGTAGCGGGCTTAACTACCATTTGCCACACCTACCGAGCCGCCCCTGATTCCCTAAACCAACATGGGTTGTATCAGAGTTTACGCTATTGCTTCCTTTGTCCTAACCATCTGCCTCGTTCCAAATTTCGGTCTCCATAAGTTGAAAATTAAGATGATCCGAAAGCGAGACAATTAGAGACTAACATTTCCCCTTGTTTACACCAGGGCTACGATGCTGATAACAAGAACATCGATCTTCTACGGCTCCGCAGCTTTACCATCAGCAAAAAACTTCAGGACAAAGACCTTTTAGGCCCGAAAGCCCTTGATCGGGTTGCACGTATTGTTGGGCTCATGGTACCTTTCGTAAGACGTTAATCCTTTTCAATTTTCTCCTTTCCCACCCTCAACCCGGCTTAGTCTGGAGCGGTCCTTTCCCCTTTGACTCTCCCATTTGGCACTACTGCACCAATCCACGACTTCAGTGTTTCTGTGGATAGCCCACACTCAACAAGAGAAGCTCCGGGCTCCACGACACCCTCGTGTGGGTTGGTCCCTTTAAGAGGCTGTTTGTGCTCCACCTTCTGGCGGTGAATGCTGGTTGTCGCTATACGGTCACAAATCACCATGGTGTATTTGAGAACGCCCGCCAGCATCTACCCAATTTCAGGCGCGCTTGCGTCCTGCACCCGAGCCCCCGTCAGCACTACGCCGTCACCCACAGGCGATTCCGCCCGTAAATCTGGGTGGACCAAAAAGCTTCTCATAATAACCTTCCCATCATCGTATTTTTTATGGTTTCTCAACCACTCGATTGATGAGTCTTTGGGCTAACATGCATAATTATTGATAGGTCACATACTTAAACAGCGTTGTGATGCCTGACCCCCCTTTAGACGAAGATCCTAGCGACGATGATGTGGAGGAAGACTCTGACCATGAAGACAGTGAATCTGGTGAAGGTGTGAGCGAACCTGAGTAGAAACACTCGTCATAGAGGTAACGTGCTAAAAATGCTGGCCACTTTGGTTACTTCCCACCATTTAGTACTGGATTTATGCACAAATATGTACCATTTGAGGAGTAATTAAGTGTTTTATCCTTTTGTTAGTGGGGTAGTCCTCGTCCTCCCAATCATATTAGCAGAAGAACTGGTCTTTGACCCCGTTTTTGACCTCATATCCCTTCCAAAACGTTGTGAATTGATACCCTGTTCTTCTTGGATCCTGGCCCACTCCAATACTGAATGGATGCAAGAAATCAAGCCCTAGACGAAGTTCTAAGATCAATCATCATCCGCATGTCCATTCACTTGCGAGTTATGAATTTGAAAATCCCACTATGCATTATTGTGCATCCATTCAAAGCAGGTACTGCCATCCTATTGAAGCCTGCCATTGACACGCATAGCCCTCACAAAAGCATTCCTGGCTCGGGCCGTCTCCTCACATGCACACCGTCAGCTGCAAATTGTCTTCCAGTGGATCGCTCAGTAGGCTTGCAAATTGTTCGAATGAACCATTTTTTCACAAATAAAACTTTCTTTTTTTTTTAAAAAAAAAAAGACAGAAAAGAAAAGAAAAGCAAAGAAAAGAAAAGAGGGCTCACTCGTATTCACGAACAAATGGCCTATGGATTTATTAACTTGCCCCTCCTTTACCCTCCTTACAGGCTCATTTTCATTTCTTACTCCCACTCTTTGCCTTTAGCCCTTGTCTCTTTTGCCCCTCTGGCCCCTCCGTTTCTTGAACTAACTCCGAAAGCAACTTTCCACTAATTATATACCACTTGAACCCCTGTCAAATCTCCAACCTAATTTTCCTTGGGATTAAAAGGAAAAAAAAAAGCAAGAAAAGAAAAGCCGAAAGTCGCGCGGGCCCAGCTTAAGTGGGCGTCTTTTGAACGAATAAAGTTACACCGTACTCGGCGCAGAAAATGATTATTTTATGGGACTGTGGAATAAGATGGACCTACTGATAGGTCGTTGAAAGCGCGCTCGCAGCATATGTCCAATAAGGGGTAAGGCTGGTGTGTGTGTGATGATTCTTGCATGCGCAGGGATATATATCATGCTCTTCTTTTTCTTGAAGGGGCGCGAAAGCAGCAGAAATAAATATCAAGGAGGTGAAAAAAAGATGTGGCGGGGATTCATCATTATTGGAGCCGGTAACATTATTATCAAGGTCCCAAAAGCAGTGCTCAACCATTTTTCATTATCCACGTCTACTTAGATAGTTGCAGTTGCGAAGCGATGCTTGTAATGCGATTTTATATCACCTCGAAGTACCAATCTATGATGATTGGTGTGTTTTACGCACAGAAACAGCTACAAAATCGAGTCAGAAGTATTTCGAGGATGGACGATGATACTTCTGGTTTTCTTCAACTGATGGTGAAGGTTTTTGGTGCTATATTACTGTTACAACGCAATGTATTTAAGCGAAGCATTGGTACCCCCAGAAGAAAAGGAAACTCTCTGACCGTTCTATTATTACATAGATATATAAAACAAAAACAGGTCCGAACCCATTATTATTGAGAATATCTCAACCTCTGAGCCTTTGGATCGAGTCAGATCTCTGCCCCTATTCTAGTCGCCGAAAGGGGAGAAGAAAACAGCTCCCTATATTTTGTCTATATAATTATATAGTTTTTTGCCATCTTACTGCTTCCCTCCCCAGCATCAATCGAATTGGAGGCTCAGACACACAAACACATCATAACTGATATGTACTGTACTTCGTACATGACAGGAAAATGAATTGCCTTTATTTCCAACTTCAAAGCAAGATTGATGCCCAAATTCATCCCTCGCCCGTCCGCCCGCCCCTCCCTCCCGCTTCCACTCCCACTCCCGTTGCCACAAGCGCACGTCAAAAACATAACATGACAATATAGAACTTATCATCATCCTATCATCTTAATAGTGCAAGCTACCTCTCCTGTTAAAACCTTGTTAAAGCAACTTCACTGGACAACCCCTTGGTGACTAAGTGTACGGTATATAAATCCATGAATGTCCGCGTAAAAAGGCACATATATATATATACCTCTATAGCGTATTTCGCATCACAAGCATATACCGCGAAGCACCTGTGACACGTGAGTCAAGTAGGTATATAAGATCGATAGCTGACGGGGGGGAACGCCGGGAAATTGTGAGAAGGCATTAGCTCCCCCCCCCTCCTCCTCTCCGTGTATGCCAACGCGCTTCAACTTACCTTACGGGGGGATGATAAATGAGAGTTAGGGCTATGGAACTGCTGTGCTGTCAGTCTCCCCCACCCGACAATTTCTAAATTGTACGGTACGTTATGGGCCAGAGGCCCTTTTCCCCCATAATCATCCTGCATTTCGAGTACGATATGAAGTGGAAGAAAAGATGAAGACTGAAAAAAGGAGCCGGCTGACATATGTCCGTGCATGTACCTAACTTTTGAGTTCGCTATCCAACCCCATAGGTTATTATTATGCATGTGCGCCCAGCGCCGATGGGTGAGATCAAAAACCATATTATTCTATCTCGCAATTGGGCGCGATCGGATCTGGTATTGATGAGATTGATTAGATCTGCAGGGAGGGAAACTGAAAGAAAGAAAGAAAGAAAGAAAGAAAGAAAGAAAGAAAGAAAGAAAGAAAAAGAAACAAAGAAACAGTAGCCGTGTGTGTAGTTTAACTACTGTACAGCGATCAATTAATGGGCGCGGAATTCGGTTCACAAAACCATAACTCTCTCTCGCTCAAGATCAACGTCTCGTTTTGCTTTTTTTCCCCAAATCAATAATGTACGGTAACTACGGAGTACAGAGACCGAGGAAGAAACAAATCGGGCACAACTTGATCTCTCCGCCGCCTTGCTTTGGGTGCTTTGCTACCCGAACCTGACCCGGGACAAAAATATGGATTCATTCCTTCTGGCAAGGTAAAATCTGCAGAACATACCGGTAAACCTCGAATGGCAGGCATCCAGGGTCTGTAGTGTTCATACGTATCCGCCTTTTCAAAAACGAAAGAAAAAAAAACCGAAAACGAAAAAGAAAAAGCATTTCGCCAATTTTGTACAAGTCACACATGCATGAACGTCGTCGTAGTAATGTACTGACTGTACGCTGTACTCCTATGTGATATCACCGTATAAACAAGATCTGACATGGCAATCAATCAGACCATCCTTTCCTTCTATCCCTAACAGAAGACAACAGTAGTAATGCCCTGTTACACCATCGCATCATCCGGATGAAATAAATAAATACGGGGTACCTAAAATTCCCGCTTCCCACGTGCGCCCTGAGTTGCCAACCCGGGCCCCCAAAACTACCAGCAGGAAAGCGGATGCAGGAATAATAATAAATGTCATAGTCCGGCTATCAATCGTGTCTCCACTCCCCCCGTACTATCGGTTTTCTCGTCTCGACTGTCGACTCGTCAAGCAGCGAGCTCATCCCAGTGTCAGGAAGGGGAAACCGAAAGAAGAAGAAAAAAAGTATCCGAAAAAAGGAAAATGAAAAATATTTTGTTGATCTGTTCACACTCAGCAAGAGCTTCCACAGTTTCGTCTGGTTGTGCAACTCTGATATAGCTCTTTCTTTTTCTCCCCATGTCTCTACGGTGGAGGGACTAGTAATTGAGGAAGAACGCAAACCCGCCTCACTGGGAATCTGAATATTCAGGACCATGGAAAATCCATATTGGCCAATGCCCTTGGCTCGGTGGCATCGCAATGGTGAGCTCACATTGGCTGCCTCCAAAGCACATGACCGAAATCATATGCGGGTCTAGGCGGGAGACAGGGATGAGGTGTGGTTTAAGTTTATGGTGGAACCGGAGTTGGGTAGCGAGGGCTGAGCGAAAGAAAAAGAAAAGAAAGCAAAGAAGGCGAAAAAAAATCGAAAAATCAAAAGAATCAAGCAAAGGGCGAGCGACACGGGCCAGTTGGAATCGAAAAACCCCCAGTCGTATTGCGTGCCCTGCGACCTCAGGCAGCCCAGTCAACCGACCTTTGAGCTACCCACCAAACCGCTTAGCTTGCTTAGCACTCCGTTCCTAGTTGGAGTCAAGTGGGGATGTGGCCATATATGATGGCGAGGGAAGGCGGAATGGAATGGATTACGCAACGGAGGCGGTGACAAACATGCATTAGCGGCGACGTTTACCCATTTCCTGGCACTGTCTAACAGGCTAGAGGCAGAGCCGGATTAGCATTTCCCAGTGATGGGATGTGGATGGATGGGACGGAACCGGGGGGGGGG